>CAUYLG010017541.1:0-29053 GCA_963573385.1 Cacajao melanocephalus | reverse complement strand
ATTATAGGCATGAGCCACCATGCCCTGCCAAATTTTCTGATTAATGGAATATTTTTTTGCTATTTGCAACACTGTGCAAATAAATGCCTCATATTTACATGTTTGATATATGTGTCACACGAGTAAATGTGTGAAAAAGTCAGAACCGAGAGAAAACAAGACTCTAGAAAAATGTTACCCCAATTTTTTTAATTCCTTGTATAAAAAATATATTGATGCTGACAACAAAAAATGATATTATTATGTAAAAGCTGCATCTGGAAAAGCAACAATAATTTTAAGGAAGAGCGGAGCTCAGGCTAGTGCATATTCAGGAAAGAAATGGGGAAAGAGGACAACTTGTGCTTCTCCAGGGACTGAGAGTACATCTGTCTTGGTCTGTTCAGGCTACTGTAATATAAATAACACAGGTTGGTTAGCTCACAAATAATATAAATTTCTTTCTCACAGTTCTGAAGGTTGGAAAATCCAAGATCAAGGCACTAGCAGATTCAGTGTCTGGTGAGGGCCTAATTTCTGGTTCATAGACAGGGCCTTCCCATTGATATCCTCTCATGGTAGAAGGGAAAAGGCACTCTATGGGGTGTCCTTTCTTAGTTCACCAATCTCATTTACTAGGGCTTCCTTCTCATAATCAAATTACTTTCCAAAGGCCCAATCACCTTGGTGATTATGTGTTTAACATATGAATTTTATGGGGACATAAACATTCAGTCTATGGCAAACTTAATGCAAACAGATAAAAGAAAAAAAAAAGGGCAAGACACTGCCTACCAGCTTTTATTTCAGCAAGGGGATCCTCTCTGAGAATATCTTCTCTGGAGAATAGGAAAATGGCTTGAATATTGGGTGCTATATAGACTTCTTATCCTTAGAAGCATCTAATATTTATTTAATTCAATGACTGTTTGAGGTAGGAAAGTGGGATGCGTTAAACATTATCAAGGCCATGCACAGTGGCTGACGCCTGTAATCTCAGCACTTTGGGAGGCCTAGCCAGATGGATCACCTGAGGCCAGGAGTTCAAAACCAGCCTGGCCAACATTGCAAAACCTGGTCTCTACTAAAAATACAAAAATTAGCGGATTGCAGTAGAGCATGCCACTCAGGAGGCGAAGGCACAAAAATCACTTGAACGCAGAAGGCAGAGGTTGCAGTGAGCCAAGGTCACACCACTGCACTCCAGCCTGGGCAACAGAGAAACACTCTGTCTAAAAAAATAAGAAAAATATATTATTATATTATAAAGGCAGTTTGAGCATCTGCTGACATTAAAAAGTAGTGTAGAGGGTTGCAGTTGGTGAATCTTTTCTATTAAAATCTACTGACTATATTGCTTCAAACTCCTTATGTATTTTTCTGTAATGATCTATATTACTATATATTTTCTATATAGTTCATGCCATATATTTTCACATATATATATGTACCTCTTACAAGTGTATGACCTTGGGAAATTCCTAATTGTTCTGTTTCTTCATCTCTAAAAACAAGCTAATTATAATACAGTGGACCTTTGAACTGTGATGGTCCACTTGTATATGTAATCTTTTCAGTAAAAGTTATAGGAAGTGTGCTTGCCTCTCCTGTCTCCCCTCTCACCTCATTCACCTCTTCCATGTTGGGTGCCCCTGAGATAACAAGACCAATCCTCATCTTCCTTCTCCTACTCAGCCTGAAGACAACAAAAATAAAGGCCTCTATGATGATTCACTTCCACTTAATGAATAGTAAATACATTTTCTCTTCCTTGTGATATGTTTAATAACATATTCTTTTCTCTAGATTATTATAAGAATACGGTATATAATACATATAACATACAAAATATGTTTATGTTACCCATAGGCTCTAGTCAACACTAGGTTATTAGAAGTTAAGTTTTTGGGAAGTCAAATGTTATATGTGAATTTTTGACTCCATAAGGGGTCAGCAACCAAACCCCCTTGATATTCCAGGGTACCTTGAACTCTACCTCCCACACTGAGTTATTGTGAGGATTAAATAAGCTAACATATGAAAACTGCTTAGTATTCAAGCTATTATATGAATGATAAATCTCATTTTACTTTGGCAGAAAATGTTTGTGATCTCTTTCTTATCACTTTAATATTGTGTGATAAAAATTAGTGATAGAAAAATAATTACTATTTCATTGAAGTTTTTATGAAATATAACTTGAGACTTTGTATTATGTAGCAATTAAGATAGTAATAAACCAGCCTGATAAATGCATCCTATCATTCAAGTAAGCAATTTTAGGTCCTTATTTTGTGTTTAGTTCTGTCCTATGCAAACCAGATGCAAATAAATAAATAAATAAAACCAAGTACATCTGCTTCACATGCTCATGAGTCATGGCCCAGTAGTTGAGAAAAGAACCTCAAATGAGAGAATTTAGAAAAAAACCTTCCGTATGCTGTGTGAATATAATTTATGTATGCAACTTGGTGTTTATAAGATTTTGGCAATGAAAAATATCAAGCTGTCTATCCTAGGAAGACCTTTGGATACACTATTGTCACTTTATTTGAAACATTCTTTAAGCATCAGGAATTGGTATTAAAAATAAAGGTTGTCTCCATATGGTAAATGAAGAGTTGTAGGTTTTAAGTTCCCAAAACATTGCAGGTAAGCCATGATGCAATTAAAATGAAGTGAGGCCTTGTTAGAACATTTCTATAAAACAAGGACATTGCTACTGTGTATTAAATATATATTCATTAAACTGGTTAATAACACTTCCCCTTTACCAGTTATAGAATATTTTATTTTCCCTCTGATTTCAATAACTTCCTTTTAGATTTGCTTCCAGTTCCTAGAAAGGTGCTCATTACAACAGAATGGATCTAACACTAATCTGAAGTTCTAAGGGTTCCAAAGGTGAAGGTAAACAAAAGGATTTAACTTCTGTTTAAAAGTTCCACATTGTCTATTTATATTAACCAAACTAATGGGTACCCAAGTTATATAAACCATATAATCATACTTTTTAGTATTTATTTTTTTGAATATGTATTAGGTCTTATAGCTGGACACTGTTTTCAGCATCATTTATGTGTTTGTTTCTTTCCTAAATAAAAGATATATTCTCTTTTCCTATGTCTGAGTATCTTCAAAATTTATAAATGACTAGGAGCTGAAAATATGAGACACGTATTTACTGCCTACTTCTTAAGCCACATTATTCAGGCTTCCCTGTCATCCTGAGAAGCATCTAATATCTATTTAATAAATCTCTTTTCCACTGAAATCTGCTAGAGCATATTTTAGTTGGTCACTAATAAAAAATGACTGGCATTGAAAGAAACAAGTATATTCTATGTTCCTACTATGTGCTGGGAACTGTCAACATTATCTGAAACATATTAACAACAATAAATAACACTTTATGTATTGGCATTTCACTACTTGTAAAAATTGTTCATTTCCACTGTGCTTATACTGAAATGACATAAACTTACTTTAAATCATTACCAAAAAAGTATGAAACTTTCTTTACTATTGGGCATACCAAAAGCTTTCTTCCTTTCCAAAAGGCTAAGAGGATACCAAACTTTGCTAAGAGTATACCAAACTTTTCTTAGAGTATACCAAGTTGTATAAATGAGGGAGGGGGATTTCTTTAAAAAAAAACATTAAAGGCTAAAGCATTCCCCTTGCTAATATTGTTATAAGATTTTTTTTAGTTTTGTCAGCAAATTTCCGTTGTGGTTCCTCTTACAAAGAAGGATGGGAAATATTTTCAAGAGTTTATCACTTTTCTGTCTCTCTCATGAATTTTGAATATATAAGTGTCTTGCTATGTCATTCAGTTATTCTGAAAAGTTAAAGTAGACCTTCAGGGTTACTGCACAAATGTCCACCCACAGGTTTATATGTGGAACAATTCTGTACAGCTTGTATTTTACATTCACTACTCATTTCCAGAGCCTGACCTCAGCTGATAAACATTTTTCACTTTTAGTTGAAAGTAAAGGAGCTGAAAGAAAACTTGTCTCATTTGGGAGATGTTGTAGTCACAGCCACTTAGTGTTCCCAGAGCTTTTTTCACACCTGGAAATGTGTAAAGCTACCTTAATAGAGTACTGGATAGTCTCAGCTATTTATTAGATTCTTATCCATGTGTCTTTTTGTCAATAAGAAAATAAATTTTTTCTTATAAATCACTGATGAAACAGATATATCGTTCTAATCATCTTTTGGTAAAAGCAAAAGTAGAGTTATGATTACAGGTAGCTGGTCACTTCTCCTAGAACTCTCCCTTTTTCTTTTTTGGAGCAAATTATTCAGCTTTCTTGCAAAGGATTTCTGAATTAGGGCTTAGGTAACATTTTCAGATTCAGAATAGAATCTCAAATAAGGACAAACCAAATCAAGTTCCTGGAAGGGAGAAAACAGAGTTGTTCCTCAAGGCCAGTCTTCTAACTCCCAACACCTCACACCATGTTTCCCTTAACAATCCAATTATTTTGTAATCGTGGGTGGAGCACTCTGCCAGTATATTGAAGCAGTCGTGGAGAATATGGATGTGTTTACAGCTGCAACACAGGAGGAGGAAAACTAATGGCTGTGCTAGAAAACTCCAGATTACCTTTGTGACATATTTAAAACTGGGATCATTCAATGCTCCATATTATGTAAAATCTGCACTTAGTCTCAGTTTATTTTGCAGTGAATCAGCAATTGCAGAAGAAAAAGAAAAGGCTCTCATGCAAGACAACAGTGAAGAGAGGACATGTTTTTAGCAAGCAGCTTGAGGAGTTTTTATCTTTGAAAGCATATACAAAAATCATGTCTTAAAAGACTGTAAATCTCCTAATCATCCATGAGCACAACAAGTTAGAACTAACAATGGTATAAATTTGGGGTCAGTTTTTATCCAATATCAACTTGATGGGGCAAGGAACAGATTGCATGTAGGATTAGCATTATACTTTTTGCCCACAAGATCACAAAGGCAGACTGTGATGAACAAACACAGCATATTTCAGCACAGTGAAAATTATTATTATTATTATTATTTTTTTTTGCTGATGAGTTTTACCATAAGGACAGTTTATTCACTTAGCTGGGGAAAAAGAAACCTTGTCTCATTCTCATAATCAGCAGATGATCAGCAGATTACATTCTAGGTAACAACAAATACTTATTGGAGACCAAAATAAGTTAATTAAAACTATTTCAAAACAATGACAAGGTTTAATTAAAAACTACCGGTTTCATCAAGTTTTAGTGAGACTCTAGAGCAAATGGTAGTTTTATATTGGAGACAGTGTAAATTGACCTATTTCAGAAATTGTTTGCCATTGTCTGCTAACGTCAGACATATGCACGCTTTCTAACCCAGAAATTTTACTCGTTAATAGATAATAAACAGAAATATGTTCATAATATTATGATTTGTAACAGCCATGTGTTAGTGTTCTCCAGAGAAACAGAACCAATGTGTGTGTACACACACACACACATACACACATACACATAAACATATATATGTGTATATATATATATATATAGAGAGAGAGAGAGAGAGAGAGAGAGAGAGAGAGAGATGGGCAATTGGCAAGCTGGAAACCCAGAAGTGCCAATGGTGTAGTTCTACTCTGAAGGCTGGCAGACTCAACTACTAAAAAGAGCTGATATTTTAGTTTGAGTATGAAGGCAGAAAATAAATGATATCCCAGCTCAAGGCAGTCAGGTAGTAGCAGTTTCTTCTTACTTGAGGGAAGATCAGTCTTCTTCTTCTATTCAGGTCTTCAACTGATTAGGTAAGGGCCACACACATTAGGGGGCTAACCTGCTTTACTCAGTCTGCCTTCTCAAATGTTAGTCTCATCCAAAAGCACCCTCACAGATACATATAGAATAGTGTTTGACCAAATATCTAGGCAGCCTATGGCCCTGTCAAGTAGACACCCAAATCTAACCATCACAATCCTCAAATTGGCAAAGTCCAAATGTGCATCAATGGTTGAATGATTAAATGCATATAGCACATTTATATTGTGTGATACTACACAGCGATGAAACTAAAAATACAGCTATACAAACTACATAAATATCTATTCATTCTTTTATAAAATGTTCAAGTGGAAATAAATATTAACTAAGAAATTAAAAGAAGAATCTTTATCTTTGGGAAAGAACAAGAAGGTAGTAATTGGAGGGGGCACAAGGGAGACTTCACTGATGCTATAGAATTTTTATTTAGTGGAAGATGTTATTTTATAATAATTTATCTTAGTTATGATATATACATTTTCTGTATGTATGTTAAATGCCAAAAAAAAAATCCTTTAAAATGTAACCTTAGATGTTATGCAGTAAATCCAATCTAGCGTGCTAATTTTTCAGCTGAGGAAGTAGAAGCTCAGAGATATTTAGATAAATAAATGGCACTCAAAACAAGTATGTATATTTCCTGAAATAAATGCAGAGCCTTTTCACTATAGTTTAAAATTCATATACAACAATGCACATTAATTTCTTAGGGCTGCTTTAATCATGTACCAAATACTAAGAGCCTTAAGACAGCAGAATTTTATTGTCTCACAGTTCTGGAGGCTGGAAGTCTGAAATCAAGGTGTCAGCAGGATCATGCTCTCTCTGATGGCTCTAGGGGAAAATCCTGCCTTGTCTCTTCTAACTTCCAATATTTACTAGTAACCCTCAGTGTTCCTTGGCTTCTAATTGCCTCATTCCAGTCACATGGCCATCATCTTCTTGTGTCTTTTCACATTTTCTCCCTGCTGTGCACTTCTATCTCTGTTCAGATTTTTTGTTTTAAATAAGAACACCAGTCATTTTGAAGTAGGAGCTCATCCTTCTCCAATGTGATCTCATCTTATCTAATTATGTCTGATACATCCCTTTTCCCAAAGTCACATTCTGAGTTGTTGAAGCATAGGACTTCCGCATGTCTTTTTTGGAGGACACAGTTCAACCTCTAATACAGCATGACATTCTCAGTGTAAAACTGTTGAAGTAAATTGCAAAGTAAGTAACAAAGTTGAGATTAAAACGGCTGCATGGACCTCCATGTAGTGTGCACTTACAGCCTTTATGGTGCCGTGATTGTGACCACTCAGGTGTCAACAATCAAGCATTGTTTCTATAAACATATCCATTATGTGACTTCCCCATAGTTTACACTTGTTTGATGTATAGGCAATATTGTCTGTTCTTTAAAGTTATAGGTATATATTACCTGGTTGAAGTATTAAGCATTACAGAGTCAACATATTTATTTTCTTTTACAGGACTTATCAGTAATTCTAAAATACAAAGAGTAAAAGTTCAAGTATAATTGACATAAGATAGTATATCTACATGGAATAGAGAAGAGAAGGAAAAATCATGCCAAGAGCCATGAAAACTTTAATCTAGTGCAGGAAAAATACAGATGAGGGCTTTGTATAGCCTTATGGCTGTCACCCAAGCTTATCACAGACATTGATAATCAACAGCAGAGCACACTCCAGCAGAAACAGGCATACCAGATCTGACACTCCTTCTTCATACTACATTCTAGGTAGCCACATATGATTGACTAGAGTTGCTATGTGAGATGAAAGCTATGATTCCTGCATATGAAAGAGAGAGGGACAAGCCACAGGTTATATGATCAGCTCAGGCAAGTTTGAACTCTGCAACATCTTTCACGTCTTCCATTTCAGCTCCCTTCTCTTCCTGTCATATTCTGAGCTTTCTCCTATAACTTAATGACTTCTGGTTTGAAGAGAGACTGCTCATCTTTGCTATTAGCCAGGTTAAGTTTATACCTGCCTCGACTCTCAGCCATCCACTTTGCCATCTGTAGTTAAATTTCTAGTTAAATAATAATATTTGTATTATAATCATGATGACTAATGTAAAAAATTGTTATCCCAACTATAGAAATATCCTTTGACTCCAAAGCATTGTTTAGTTTTAATAATGTAGATATTTTATGTAATGGTTATGTGCTTTGACTCATGACTTAGATGGCCTCGATTTAAATCCTGGCTATACCACTTATTCACATTTAGACGCTGGAAAATTAAACTTTCTGATCTAAGCCCTGCTTATTCATCTGTCAATTTTGGATAAATCAGGTAAATCAAAGTGCCTACATCACAGAGTTGTTGCAAGGAATGAATGAGTTAATGCAGAAAAGCTTTGAAACAGTGGTTGCGGCCAGGCACGGTTGCTCACACCTGTAATCCCAGCACTTTGAGAGGCTGAGGCAGGTAGATCACTCATGCCTGCAATCCCAGCACTTTGGGAGGCTGAGGCAGGTAGATCACTTGAGGTCAGGAGTTTGAGACTAGCCTGACCAACATGGTGAAACCCCATCTCTACTTAAAAAAATACAAAAATTAGGCAGGCATTGTGCTGGTCACCTGTAGTCCCAGTTACTTGGGAGGCTGAGGCAGGAGAATCACTTGAACCTGAAAAGTGGAAGTTGCAGTGAGCTGAGATCATGCCAATGCACTTCAGCCTGGGTGACAGAGTAAGACTCTGTCTCAAGAAAAAACAAACAAACAAAAAAACAGTGGTTGGTATATCCAAAGTATTTCACAACAACTAGATATTTTCAAGGTATTTTATGCAAGTGATAAGTGCAGACATAATGATTAAACATAAAGGATAATAGAAAACGAAATATTCTCTTTGATTACTATGTGCTGGGCAATCTGTTTTTTGTTAGATTTTAGATATACTGATATGTCTTAAAGACGATAATAATTTAATGAAAGAAAGTTAAATAGATCAGAAATTAAAATGGAATATGGTACATGCTAATAACTTTATGTTTTACTTGTTATGAGAACATGCCAACAAGGTGCAGCAAATTTTTCTTTTAATTTGGAAACTACCTATTGTTACTAGGTGTGATATTTTCTTTCTTACTCTATGGTAGAGAGATTCTTCAATTAAACCTGTGAAGTAATTTTTAAAAAGGCCTAACTGTCCTGTCTATATATCTCTTCTCCTTATCCTATTCCTCCTCATCTAGCACTTTCTTGCCCAGAATGTCAGATAGATGCTTTTGACTAATAGATTTTATAGATGTACGAGACTCTTTAATATCTGACATTGGTTTCTGAGAAAACTACCCTGTAATTGAAAGTTAGTTTTGTGCAGCGAGAATGGAATTTGAGGCTGGTTTGTGTTAATTCACGTGTGCTTTGAAAGCACTATGTGTGTGTCTATATATATATATATATATATATATATATATATATAGACATACACATATATATATATGTATTTCTTTATTTTACAATAATATACATTTCGCTTGTGGGTGTCTTAAGCACACATTGTGGGTAATATATTACAAACACAATCTGTTTTATCTCCTGCTTTAGCTCAGCAATTCTACTTTTCCCAGTTTCTAAACAAAACACTTGTTCAGTATTTAAACATTTTTAAAAATTTTTAAGTTGCTTTCTAATCCATAAAACAAACAAGAAGAAAAACATCACAAAGGTGTTTTCATGTTGACACCTGCCTTTTAAAAAATAATAATGAAATACATGCATTTTAAAATCTCACTTTAGAATTATCAAATATAACAGCCCAGAAAAGAAAGCACATCTTGCGCTGTAAACTTTACTATTTGATACAAACATCACCACTCATAAATAAGGTTCAGAGGAGTCAGTTATTTGCAAATATTGGAATAGAAGTATTGCCTTTAATGTTTAACATCCACAGTTATTTGCTTTAGGCAGTTGGTAGAACTCTGGTAAATTTAAGACAGTGTGAAATTTCAGTGTTATTTATAGGCTAATGTTCAGAAACATTTTCAAAACATCCCACTAGGCCTAACTCTATTTTAAAGAGTCATTTCTAATTTCTTAACAAAAGATATATATAGAAGGGCACAGTGGCTCACGCCTGTAATCCCAGCACTTTGGGCAGATCACCTGAGGTCAGGAGTTGGAGACCATCCTGACAAACATGCAGAAACCCCCAACTCTACTAAAAATACAAAATTAGCTGGGCACGGTGGCACATGCCTGTAATCCCAGCTACTAGGGAGGCTGAGGCAGGAGAATCACTTGAAGGTGGAGTTTGTAGTGAGCCAAGATCTCACCATTGCACTCCTGCCTGGGCAACAATGGCGAAACACCATTTCAAAAAGAAAAAAAAAGATATGTGGCTAATATAATGTGAAAATAATTCTAAATTTTCCGTTTATTCTCCCATGAAACTCCTAGGGAGACCTGGAATAAAACCCACCTTGGCATATTAAGAGGACATGTTTTGGAACCATGAATATTGTAAATGGGGGAAGATTTATTTTCCACATTCAACACTAGGCTCATGACTGAGGCACCTGTAACAAAAGACAGGTTAACAAAAGGAAAGCATGAAAATGTATTTAATACAAGCTTTACATGACATTAGAGCCTCAGAAATGAAGACCTAAAGAAACAGGAAACCTGTGTGTTTTTATGCTTAGGTTTGATCCAAAGTGGAGCATTGTGGCAAAGTATGATGAATAAAGGATATACTGGTAAAAAACTTGTTAAGGTCATTTTTTCAGATTCTTCTCTGTCTTTTCAGAGATAAGGATGTTTCTTTCTACCAGAATACCTGTTTAATGAGGGTCTTGTGACCTGCTTCAGGGAGAAGAGTGGGACAAGTTCAGAGACTGACCTTCCTCATTCTTCTGTCTTATCAAATGCTAAGGTGACATATTTTGTGACATCATTTCCTGAACCCCCAACGTATCTAAGTTACTCAAATGTCTTCCTACTAACAAAATAAGTAATACAACTAGAGAATTAATTCATTATGATTCATCCAAATTCACCATTTAATTTACTTTTATATCTTTAGCATCCCCTTCCAATACCTCTCATAGCCTTAGCTATCTATAAACTTAGCTCTATGTAAACTTTCCATGCATAGTTCAAACAACAGATGTTGCCCTTTGAAATCTGCTTTAAAACCTGTCACAAGATATAACCAAAAGTAAGCAGGTGGAGGAAGAAGGGCAGACCTTACTTTGCTCTCTATTTTACAGCTACATGAGTCTATTATAAAAGCACCATCTCTCACTCTTATTTTGTTTGAAAGACTGACCTCTCTGTAGCAATTAAGGAAGAGTGTGTGGTTCCTATTGCAAAGAGTTGTAAATTTACTGTTAAAGTGCATGTTTGCTGAGTAGTTTTAGGACTGACCTGTACTATTTTCTATTTTAATTCAAGTTGATGAGAGAGGATCTTGAATCAACAATAAGAAATGCAGATGTGTTCTTAGTATAAAGAATACAAGATGGCTTTATACGGCCACTAGGAAAGCAGAAGTAGCTTTGGCCACAAATAGAGTTTGTGACGTCTTAGTAAAGGTGCAACACAGGATGTCATTTTATTTTCATATGGAATGAAAGTTTGAAAGTTATCACATTGAACATAATAAAGAACTGTTTCAGCAAATACTTGACTTCATGTTGGATTCCAAGATTTAGATCAAGTTTGCATTATTGACATCATTGAAGCATCATTGAACTTTTAAAATCAAACAAAATATTATCACTAATGATAACCTTTACATCAAAGTTGTTTATTTCTTCTGGTCACAAGTCTGTATTTCTCAAGCAAAACACTTAAGAAAGTTTTGGGGAGTGACTGGGAGTGACCATTCTCTAAGTCTGAGGTGGCCTGTTTTTCAAAGGCTCCATTTTGTCTGGGTTATTACTCCTGGTTTCTCTGGCTTAGAGGGATCCTATTGACTCCCATGTGGTGGTCTGACAGGTGCTCAGTCTATTCTTCACAATCATGTGGGAGACTTCTCCATACACATCTCATCATGAGTTAGTAGACAGATTGTACCATTTTGTTCAGTTGAGTAAGTAATTTCTAATTGTCATTCTGGGAGGATTAAAATCCCAAGACCTATCTATGGTTTGTGATGTGTTATTTTATCTGAGTAGATTTATAAGGTTGTTGTGGGTAGAGGGAACAGCTAGAATAAGAACATGGAAGTTACAGTCTTGGGGAAACCTCAGGCTTGAGTAGGAGACTGATAGTGGTATTATGAGGGCCAGGTCATGGAAGACCTGGCATGCCAACCAAAGGTTTGGTTTTATTTTATAGCCCACTGTTTCCCAAACTCTAATAAGGTTCAGACCCATTTTAAGAGAAACAATTCTTTCAAAACCTTGATTTTGACTTGTTATTTACATTATAATATTATTTAAATAAACACATTCATAAAACTTTGTAAAAATAAACCAAAGGACTCAAATAATATCAAATAATATTTAAACTTACATAATATTTTCTTGTTAGCAATTTTTAAACTAAACAAAAAACTTAATTCAGATGTTACAAAATTCTCATGTATCAAAAGTTTGGTGATGCCTTCTTTTGTGAAAGATTTTAAATATTCTGACTTATTTATGGCAAATATAAATGCAACTCAGTCTAAACTTAAATAATATTTTCTTGTTAGCAATTCTTAGATTAAACTTATTTCAGATATTATTTAATTCTTATCAATTAAGTTTGGTGATGCAATCTTTTGTGAAAAATTTTAAATATTCTGACTTATTTATGGTAAATATAAATGCAACTCAATATAATCCCAAATAAAATAAAAAATAGCAATTTTTATTTTTAGGAATAAAAATAGCTCATGTTTTATGACTATATATTATTCTCTATTAGCATTCTTAATACATGTATATTTTATGTAAGGTGAATTTTTGTGTTTGTATCTTTTAAAAGCTGTGTAAAAGGGAAAATAATAAATTTTTGTTTGATTTTTAATTTTGTTTTGTTTTCATGATTTCTATAAATGCTACCTTCCTGTTTACAAACCTTAAATGCCATCAAAAAGAGATATGCATGAAATATATCCAGAGACAAGAAATTTAAAAGGTCTGAAACTATACAAGGAGTATGTAGATCTAAGGATGTTTGGTCAACAATGGAAAATAGTAAGGCATTTATGAGAATTAGTTACAAAAACTTTAACCTGTAAGGAGAAAAAAAAAGTTCTTTCCAGGATTTGAAAGAGTGTAGAAATAAAATGAATGGGTCTAAGAACCTCGTGATGACTAAAGCTCCCCGGAAATATTATGTGCTGCTTCCATAGGTAAAAAGTCACCCGCTACTGGAGGAATTCAAATAGATACTGGATGTCAGTGATTAAAACTATGTAAATTTCCCATTTCTTTTCTAACTCTGATGTCCTATGATTCTTTAAGCTGAGCCTAGGACATGTGGCACAAAATCACCATTCAATTTTAGAAAACTGGTAAATCACATTAAATGATTAAAATGATTTAATCATTTAAATGATTAAAATGAAATGATCTTCTAAAATTGTTCCATTTGGTTTCAAAAAGATACCAATGAGTAAAGGAATATTTACTCTTCTTTTCCTCGCCGCCAACTTTCTTAAAAAAGAAAAGAGTAAGGTTAGTTCTAAAAAGTAAATAAAGAATTGATCATCAAGATCCCCATAGGTAATTCAAGACTCATCAGGCATTTATAGGCAATAGAATTATTTAGAACTTTTTTGCATCCTCAGTTTTTGTTTGTCGGTGTTAGATGCAACCTTTGGAAGCCTGCTTTGCTAAATGTGGATTCCAGTTGAGAAAAGTCTGGCTTCCATGAGGTGAGCACCAATGTAAAAGTGGTTCATATTATATTATTTTATTAGTGGGATAGCTAAGGATTAAAATAAGACTGTCATATCAGGACGGTACCCCCACTTATTTAAAAATACACTTTAATATTGGGTTTTGGTTTATCTGCATTCTCCATAAAGAGCTAATGTGCGAAAATTATGTCATAGGGTGTAGAAATCTATCAGGAGAATCTTGGGATAATATTATTTTCATGTCTTTCTATACTTTTTAAAGAATCTAACTGAGTAACTAGTGAAGAGAAATGCCCAGTAAAACCACTAAAAGACATTAATGCACTGCACAGAATGTATGATGAATGGGGTTGCTTTTATCTCCTGACTTTTAAAAATGTTGCTATGTTCTGTATAGTGATTCCTTGAAATTCACCACCTCTTCAGATCTTCTCAAAGAGATTTTGTCAGGTAGAGAAGAAATAAATATGTGGAATGGGAAAGATAAAGATTGAACTAAAATATTTAGAACCAACTTATTCTAATATTTGCATTGGCGGATTTACTATATTTAATAACAATGAGTTTCCTTCAAATTGTTTTAAGAAACTCTTTATATTCCAAGGTAAATGATAGTCTAGCCAGGAGCTGGTATGTTTGTTAACCAATAACATGCTTTATTGTGTTATTAGTTTAAACATCGTGTTTAATTTTTTTTAATGACAGCACTGTTTTCAAGCATCACAATTAAAAAGCCCTTCAAAACACCACAAAGAAATCATTTGTCTAGCAGAATATATTTTTGTATAATTGATGATAAGTGTGTAATGATGTAGTAAGCTGGCAATTAGGCATAATTTGCTTATGCAAGTGAGCTAAAAAAAATGGGGATCAATATTCAATCTACACCTATGTGAAAAGCAATTAGTTTAATTGATGGGGGAGAAACCCCTCAACAATGGCTAGTTATGCCAAAATGACCTGAAACACTCATGCAAATTAGTAGAATTAATTATACATGAATGATTTGATTATATAAATCATTTTTAAAACCTTGAAGTTTCTTTAGTTAGGCATTCATAACATGTAGTAGAAAAGGTAGTTTAATAAATATAATGATGCAGTTTAGAGAATAATCATCAAGTTTGCCTACAATCTGTTGGTATAGTGGCATCTCTAAATACACAATAGTGAATATAAAGAAAATACACACCATGATTTCTCACTCAAGTACAATAGTTCAGCAAAAAAAGTCTTTATCCAATAAAACACTATTTTGTATAATTATTATCTCTCTCTCAAGTCCTACTTAGTGTCTACAGAAATTAATGAAAAACTTGTAACATTTTGTATTTCCTTCAAAGATAAAACTGAAGTGCTTTGATTTACTTATCACCAGCCCTGGATTTTGTTTATGAAACACACGAAGATTTATTCTGCTTTTATTCTGCATTCTATTCTTCACATATCCATCTCATTCTCATCATTACTTACAGGAAGGAAGCCAAGTTTCATGAGTATCTAAAAGCAGTGTATTTGCTATTCACCTAAAATTAATTTTAATTCTAGATTGATTCTCATTATCAGAACATCAATCGATTACCCAAATCCATATGAATTCACTGCCTGACTTTATTGAACTCCAGTGACAGGACTAAATTTAAATAAATTAGGGGCAATGCCACAAAGAAAAGCAAATACTTGTGTCTGACTTCATTCTCAGATGTAAAGTTATAAATCTGAGATCCTGTTGATAAATTTATTTCAGCTGCAATAGTTTCTGGCACATACAGACAATATTTTTTAGGAAGAAAAACACACACATGTACAGAAGATGGTGATGTCCTAATGCAGGCTGCCTATTTTAATAGGCGCTCTATAGAATACCTGCAAATTTATCTCAATATTTTTTCTATAGAAAGTCAATGAGCACTCCTCACATGATTAATTTTCCTGTAAGCTTGCCTTCAAAATGTCAGTCGAGTCGCATTCTAAGATATGCCTGTCTTTAACTATTTTAAGTTGTTAACTATCTCCAACATATCAATGGCCTCTATAAAACCTTGCTTTTTAACTTGCAATTCTAATCTTTATCTTTACCTTCTACATTATTGTTCTATCTTTATGGAAGCTGGCTTTGTGGTGCTGCACAGTGTCGTAACAATGTTATTAGCATGCTATAAGGACTCTGCACACATTCTGCACAAATTATAGAAAGGCATTAAGCATGAATCTTCAGAATGCCCAAGTGCATTTTATAACAGCTCTGATAACACTCGGAGCTATATTACATTTTTGTTCTGAACAGAAGCCCCTCAGAGAGGAGGTAAAAAATTATCAGCTGTCAAGAAGCCTTGATGTTTCCTGTCACAGAAGTTTCACACTTGAAAACTGAACATGGCTTTGTATGGAATACTCTGACTGTCTCTAGAGAATGAACGAGTATGAACACAAATAATAGAAAGTGCTGAGCTCCAAGCTGTGCCACTGTCTCTGGCTCCTGATCATTGCAGGTCTTCTCAACGCTGGTTATTGAATCCATAAAACTTACAGTTAGCAACCTTATGATTCACCAGAGACGTGTCTTCTACACTTTGGAGGGTAACCAGGAGCAAAAGTTCCTTTCCTACGTGTTGCAATAAAAATTTCAAATTTTGATTACCTTTTTGAATATTTTTTTCTACAATACAGTTGTCCCCCGACCTTTATGAATTTCTGTGGAAATCAGTAGGTTTGAAAAAATTTATTTTATATTCTTATAGTAAGTGTATAATTAGAATATACTTGATTTTAATTTTTTGATACTGTCTTTACTGCAAATATAGGACCTGTGTACAGCATTGTATATGAGCACTATTGAGTCATAGTTGAAAAAAGAAAATAAAACCTAGACTGAGGAAATTACTTTCTTAGGTCAAATAAACTGTAGGCCCCATAACTAAGACTAATTTATGACACTTTTCTTCTGGGTGTGAATGTTGTGTGCTACAAGGGGCTACACATCTAAAGGGTTGGTCTAATTTGTTTAGCTCAGCAAGCAAAGATCCACAGTCAGTGTCCCCACATCAATCCCATGTCCCCAGTACACAGCTTATACACAACGTATTGAACCATTCCAATCTTTAGAACAACTGGCTTTTGAATTGTAAGCTTAGAATTTAGAAAACAGAAGATATCCTAAAGAATATGTAGAGCAGTGGTTCTTAACATTGGCTGCACACTGGGAAGCTGTAAATATTGATACCTGGTCTCCACCCACAGAAATTCTGATTTAATTGGTCTAGAGTGCAGACTGAACATTGGGAATTTTTAAATCTCTCTTGGTAATTCATTTGTATAGCCAAGGTTGAGACCACTGATCCAGAGGCAATATTGCAGGAGTTACAAACTTACATGCCTATAGGAGCCAGAAAGTTTACACAAAAGAGGAAAGTGAGACAGGCATAATAAAAAAAATTATCTATTTCAACCTATTGTTTTTTTTCTCACTTTTATTTGAAATATGGGTCAAAAGAAGTATTGTTCTACTATAGATATAAGAAAACAATAGTGCAAGCTCAGTGACAAATCATAATTGACACTTATACTTGGTATTTGGCTATGATAGGGAGAGCTGGAGATTGCATTTAACTGGAGAGTGCATGAATATCTAAGTGGGCAAATGCATGGGCAACTGTTCTTAAGGTCCAGCTAAATTTGGGCAGAGAGGTGCAAGATCTACTAGTTTTTTCGAGAGGTTATAAAAAATTATTTTTATGTAAAATCATTTGATGTTTAGATGTTGGCTCATTCTTTTAAAATAGAATGTATATCAAAGAACATATATCTTTGGCCATATATGATCAATAGGCTCACAGTTTGTGAATTCTTGATTGAGTAGTGCTGTGAGCCTGGCTGTTGACTAAGATGAATATAGGTTGGAATCTTAATACTACCCTTTGACTGGGGCAGTTTTCTAAACTCTGTTTAAGCTTCCATTATCACCTGAATAATAAGGATAATATGATTTAACTCATAGGGATATTTTAACTATTAAATGAGATAATTCATGTAAATAGTTCAGTATATATGTCAGTGCTTGACATGTAGCGAGCATGCAGTAAACATTTTTATCACTATGAAGCTGATGAATTTCTCTACATTATAGAGATGGTAAAAATGATCCTATATGGGTAGTAAGGTGTATCCTAAGGTCATGGGGCATATTAGAGATAGTGAGGGAATTAGAAATGAGGACTCCTGGTTCCTAGTTTGATGTGATATTTGATTATCAATGTTTGATTACAAATTCGCTATCAGTAAATCTACTGGAAATGCTCTTTTATACATATGTATTTATATTTGAAATGAGAAAGGCTTTATAAAATATTGAGTTGGTTTTAAATCAGTTTCATGGCTCTTTATCAAATGCAAACATTGTATAGTTTCTAACACTCCACAAAATTCGAACTCACCTGAAGAACTGCTTTTCACTTCTTCATGCTGAGAAATGTGATTACTGTTTGAAAAATATGCTGAAATTCTAAACCTCAATACCTGTAACTGTGACTAATTTGGAAACTGCATCTCTGTAAATAAAATAAAGTTAAGAAGAAGTCACACTGGATTAGAGTGGACACTAATCCATAAACTAATATTCTCTTTATAAGAAAAAGACATTTGGTAACAGAGACCTACAGAGGAAAGAAAACATGTGAAGATAGAGGCAGAGATTGGAGTTTATACTGCCATAAACCGAGGAATGCCAAGGAGGTTGGAAGAGACAAGAAAGGACCATCTCCTGGAACTTCAGAAGGAGCATGGTTCTGTCAGTTAATACCCGAATTTCAAACATCTTGTTCCTAGAACTATGAGAAAATAAATTTCTGTCCTTTCAAGCCATACAATATGTGGTAATTCCTAGGGCAGTCCTAGAAAACTAATATAACACTCAAACGTTAGGGCTTTCAACCTGGTTGTTTTCATGCCTATACTTATTTCTGTTTCTTTTCTCCCACTGTGCATCACCTTTAACTTTATATAAGTCTTCTACAACCTTCAGGGCTCAGGCCAAATCCTTTGTGTTTGTGTCTTAATATATTCTTCTACCACACTTGAGTATGAACTACATTATTTAGTATTTAATTCATACTTCTCAATTAATTTATGGTTGGATCTTATATTAATTTACCTCCTTAAGAGAATGAAATATGCTATTTCTGCTTTTTTATCCTCTCCCATGCCAAGACATTGGTACCTTTAAATAGAAAAATTTACACTTTAAGTATACATGATTTTTTTTGAAGAATGCTTCATTTTCTTATCCAAATCAATGGAAAGGCACCATGGAGAGTAAAACATTTAATATCTGGTTGGAACAGAACATCAGTTTTACTGACACCGAGATGCAGCGTTGTGCTTAGGTTGTTTTGGTTTTGGTTGGTAATGGCTTTTTGTTTCATTTTTATTTTGCAGAACTATAGCACACAGTGCTAATTTTTTTTTTCAAACATCAAACATGATTTAGAAAAATCAAGAGAAGTGGGGAATTTTTGTGTATTTACCCAGATTGTTTTTATTCTTTGTTGTTCTTCTGTCCTAATGTCCTAAGATTTTTTTTATTCATTTTTTTTTCCTTTTGAGAACTTTCTTAAGCCTTTTTGGATAGATCTGCTGGTGAGAAATTCTGTTAGCTTTCCTCCAACAGAGAATATCTTGATTCATGATTCTTGAGGGATTTTTTTGCTGGTTATAGGATTCTGGGTTGACAGTTCTTTTCTTTCAGTACTTACAAGATATTGTGTCATTTCCTTTTAGTCTCCATGGATACTGATGAGAAAACTTCTGTCATTAAAATTATCTTCCCTGTGTAGGGAAAGTGTTAGTTATCGCCTTTCAAATTGTTTTTGATGATATAGTTTTCAGAAATTTAACTATAAACTGTCTTGTTGCAAATTTCAATGGATTTATCCTATTTGGCATTTGCTCAGTTTCTTAAATCTGAAGGGATTAGCCTTTTTTTTCCCAAGTTTTCAACTTTTCAGCCAACATTACTTTGAATATTCTTATAGCCTCATTCTCCTATTTTTCTGAGACTCCAGTGATATAAATTTTAGATCCCTTGTTATAGTCTCAGATGTTCTTGAGGATTTGGGTTTTGTTATTCTTTTTGTCTTTGTTTGTGCAGTCTTTCTGTTGTTTAGAAGTGTGATTTCTGTTGTCTCTGAGAATCCTATCAGAGACCTTCAAGGTCTCTAATTTTTTCCCTAGTCCTCTTCATTCTGCTACTGAGCCTACCAACAGAGGGTTGGTTTTTAGGTTTTGTTTGTTTCAGTTGTAGTATTTTCAAGTTCTAAAATATGTCTTAATTTCTTATTCTAAAATATGTGTTTAGTGGTAAAAGTCCTGACTTTCCACTAAGTCTGCTCTGATATCACCCATGGAAAACAGGGAGGAGAAACTCATTACTCCATGATTGGGATGGAAGTCCAGGCTCCATATGTTGTCTCTATTGATGTTGCAGTGGAAGAAGGCAGCTTATTCCTGAAAGGAGTGAGAGACCCACATTCCTACTCTGTCTTCTCTGATACCATCATAATAGGGTATTGGAGTATGTCATTATACTTTTATAAGCAGGAAAGTCTAGCTCTCCACTTGGCTTTTGCTGATGGGAATGGGACTATGATCTTTTTAGTGATGTTTGGCTGGAGTAAAGCAGGTATTATCCAACAAATATCTGTCTTGCTATATTTGTCTTTTTCTCATCTTTTGGCTAGAGAGTTTAGAGTTTGTTTTGTTTTGTCTATACCTATTGGTATTTCTGGGTTTCTATCTTCTTTAAGTTTGTGATCTGAGTAAAAAAGAAAACCCAGAGAGTACCCTATTATAGTATTCTTTGGGTCCCAAGGCCTTTTTCGTTTCACCTTTCAATCTTCTTATGTTTGTTTGTATATAATATCCAGGGCTTTTAGCTATATTTAGCAGAAGGAAATAGAGAAAATGTGTCTCTCCCATTTTTCTGAAAGTGAAACTTTGATACTATATGATTTTACAAACAGAATTGCAGAATATTATTTAGCAATCAGTAGCAACATCTAAAGGCTCAGTTGATTAAAAAATCCTTTTCTGCACATGTTATTTATTTCTTTTAAAATATTGTTAAATACTTTAAAAAATATTTTTCATCATTTTCTACCGATGATTAGTACTTAATGCTTACAAAATGCTTTCATTTTAGTGACTTGCCTTCAGTTACACAGTATGAACCTAGTGGCTTCATCTCACTACTATAGTCCCTGAGAAATTTTCCCACAGCAATTTGTGTTTACAAAGCTCACTGATAGCATTAGCCTGACTATACTGAGTTGGATTATGTAAAAGGCTCTGAATTTCTATGACGCTCTCACTCATTTTTCCTTATACTGATATCTAAAAGTTCAGAGAGAGCAAAAAACTGAAAGAAAACCAACCAGAGCAAGTAAACTGTAACTTAGGGTTTTTAATTGTTTTCAAATCATAGACAATCTGACAAATATAACTTCTTATTGGTATTAAGTCATGAAAGTGTACAGAATAAAAATAATGCCATAATAATTGTATAACTTCTATTGGAAAAATATTATAAAATCAATAATCCAGATGCAAACTCTTTTATAACTTCAAAATCAGAATATCGTATCTTATTTATGTTCGGTGTATTGCCACACAACTCTAATAGCATAGCATAGCATTGTAATTTTGTGAATGTCTCACTGCTTGTATCTGTCAATTCTGTACCCAAAACATGCCTGCATCAATAAAGAACATCAGTAAAGCCCCGTTAATTGAATCTTGAATCATTTCAACATGTATTGGTACCGTATTTCCCAGGTTTTCATTGTAGTATTAAAAATGGCCCCCCTCAATATTCCAGAGAACTGCTCAAACCCTAGTGGACTTAGCATTTAGTAAGTGCTTCAAATCACATAACATCCAGGCGCATACCATGCTATATTCCTGATTTAAAGGCTTCCCCTCTTCATTTTCTGTCTCTTGATTTGACATCATCAGGAATGTGTCAATTCTCTAAGAAACTATATTTTTCACATTTGATTTGACCTTTCTCTTGATTCTTAATTGTATGAGTTTTTAAAGCAATATCTGCTCCCACTAGTTTTATATTAGCATACAGACTCTCAAGATTATTTCATTCACCTATCCTGCTGTGTCACTGTGAGTCAAGAAGTATGCTACTGGGGAATACTATTGAACTCTTTTGACCGGGGCTAACCTTCCATGCCAGTGAGCAGCAAGACTATATCTTTCATGAACTGGAAATACACAGCAATCATGTACCTTCTTGATGTTGTAAGGACACATAGAAAGAAAAACATGATGACAAGCCCATCTCAGGAGTCAGTAATGCTATCATTCAGCTTTATGAGGTGATTCCACTTAGCAACAAAAATACAAAAGGGTCTATCATAAATATTTTTAAGAGTCTTTATTGCTGAAGAGAAATGAGACTTGTGCTAGATATCACCAAGGGTAGAGTTTATGTCTACATATGAAAATTTCAAGTGGATAAACAAGCTTGATATGACAAAGAACTTTCCAGTTGCATGAGTGGACTTTTTGTAGAAAGTAGTCCTTCACACGGCAATGAGTTTGTGAATGTTCCATAAGTTTAGGCTCAAAATCAAATTCCAGAGGTAAAAATCATTGCTTCGAAGGGAAACAAGTCTAAACAGGCATTGGCAGCATTAAGTCGAACTTCCTCCTAATCTCAGTGTTCTGGGATTTTGTTAAACATGGGCCCAGACTCTCAGTTTGTCTGGAAATTATTATAGACAAAAAGAAACAGAAAATAAGGCAAAGCATAAATAACTGAAAATAGATGCTAACATAGAAGTAACACCTACTCTACAACTAACTGCTGGTGTTATTCTCCTCTAATTACACAGCTATGAATGTGTCTTTTCTTTGTAAATCTTCTGCCAAGATAGCCAAATCAAAGCATAGTTTACAAAAGCTCTAATAGGAGAATATATTTTGCAGTAGAATTTATTGTGTTCCTGTCTGTACTTGTCATTATTTTATTTGATTTTATTGACTTCAATAGGATTCTCAGGTGATATTTCCAAGATTAAAGATGGGATTGTTTGCAGAGATGAAAGTAAACACTTTTCTCTTAATGAAATGCATTAAAGAATTAACTTTATGTCAGTTCATTTTATAGAAGTCATGTATTTCTAAGTCCTGTTAAAATTGTTTTATAGAATTCCTGAGTGCTGTAACATGTTAGGAGGTAATCACATTAGAGGTTGCCTGCTGAAGGTGGCAAACTTGGTCAGTAGTTTAAAGGAACTGCTCCATTAATATAGTCAGATTACTAGTACCTGGGTGACTCTAATTGGAATAACCTCACTACATTATTGGGCTGAATGAGCACTTCAGTCCATTTATGCTTCATTTGATACCAAGACTAGGATGATACCAATTATAAAAATGAGTTTGATTATAATATTACTCTCAAGGGCAAGGATAGTGTGAATATCTTATAGGTGAACCTCATACTGATCCAATTTTTAAAAATCATTTGTCTGTTAGTTTTTTATTACAGGTAACTATGACCTATGTAGCAAATCATTTTAAAATCCCTATTTTGTAATAAATTCCAATATGTCCATTTCAATTGACCACTATTAGATGAAGATCAAGCAGATTTCATCATGTTGTGTGATGGAAATTATGCTTAATAACTGTGGAAGCTAACCTCCAAGATGCTCCCCATGACCCCCACTTCTTTGTGTTCAGATCCTTGTAAAGTCCTCTCTCACACTGTACCAGAATGGGTCTGTATGACCATAGAATACAGAAGAGGTGATAGCATGCCTCTTTCAAGATTAGGCTGGGCTCTCACTCTCTTGGATTGCCCTTCCTGAGGGAAGCTGGCTGCCACGTTGTGAGGATACTCAGGCAGCCTATGGAGAAGGTCATATTGCAAGGAAGTAAGGTATCTGGCCTTAGCTACTTTATGACATAATAAGTGTTGCTGTTTTGGCCTAAGTTTGGGATTAATTATTTATGCAGCAATAAGTGACCAAATTCAGGTTGTGGCACTCAAATGTGGGATGCTGCGATAAAAATTTTTGGTTATGAGAATGACTTTGAAACCAATGAGTGGACAGAAGCTGAAAAACCTGTAAGGATTTTGAGAAAAGTGCTAGTAAAAGCTTAAAGTACCTTGAACACAAAGACATAAAGGAGAATAAAAATATATATTATTGAAAACTACAGTTTACCAATACTATTGCCTGCAGTCCTGTATAAAGTATTAATAGGAAAATATGCTTAAAGGCCTAGGTAATCCAGCTAAAAATTTTCTAACCAAAGTATTAAGTGTCCCCTTGGTTTTCCTTGCTGCCTCTAGGAAAATCTGATAGAAGTAAGAGAGATAAACTAAAGGAAGGACTGCTGAATAAAAAAAGGCCATGATCATGCTAATACTATACTAATAAATATATGATAAAAATAGATGACATGACAAATTCATTACAAATATGCAAGAAATAGAAAATTTTAACAGACTCATTAGAATGAAGTAAATTTAAATTGTAGCTAAAAACATGTTTTCCATCCCAGAAACCTTCCCCTACCAATACAAATTAATAATAATTATTGTTATATTACTAAATATATTTAAAAATGAGCATTACCAAATGTGCAGGATTTTTTTTTTACTAGGGATACCATAATAAATGACCACCTACTGGATAGCCCAAAACAACAGAAACTTATCCTTTCAAAATCTAGAGATAGAAGTCCAAAAGAGAGATATTGGGAAGACTATGCTATCTCTCCTTCTGGTGGTTGCTGGCAATCCTTGATATTTCTTGCACTGCAGCTTCTTAACTCCAGTCTCTTCCTCTGTTGTGACATGGTCATCTTCCTTTTGTGCATTTATGTCTTCACACAGCATTGTCCTCGATATTCATTTGTTTGTTTGCCTCTTAAAATAACAACAATCAGGGTAGATTAGGGTCCACCCTGATACCCTCATCTTAACTTGACTCTATCTGTAATGTCTTTATTTCCAAATAAGGTCATATTCACAGGTACTTGGGGTTAGGATATCAATGTATCCTTTGTGGGGGCATATAATTCAACCCATGTCATGCCTGCTGGTCCCCCAACCCACATCCTTTCCACATACAAAATACATTCACCTCATCCCAACATCTCCCAAAATCTTAACCCATTCTAATATCAACTCTAACTCCAAGTTGTCTTCTAAATAAAAGTAACTCAACAAGTCCCAAATCTCATCTTCTAAAATATCAGAATCAGATATGGACGAGATGCTAGGTATGGTTCATTTTGGGGCAAAATTCGTCTTTATCTGTGGACCTCTGAAATAGAGAAAACAAATTACCATTTTTACAGAATGGAGTGGTGGAATAGGCATAGGATAGATATTCCCATTCCATAAAATAAAAGTTTGGAAAAAAACAAAAAAGAAAGTAAGGGTCAGATATCCCAAGCAAGTCTGTAATCTATTAGGGAAAATTCCATTAAATTTTAAGGTCTGAGAATAATTCTCTGTGACTCTATCAGTTGAACCCATTGAGATGGTTCCCTATCCCCTTCCAGCATTCAATAGCAGTGGCCCTGCCCTCTTGATCCATAGTGGTAAGCATCCCACCATCCCAGGCATCGAGAATCTCACTGGCAGCTTAGCCACCCTTAAAAACGTTCTTATTTTTTCTTGAAGGCTAACATAGGTTGCCAGCCAAGTAGCTCTAGCTGCCCATTTTCTGTTTGTAGAACCCATAAGTCCAACAGCCTTCCTGCCCTTTGTTCATCTCTATCATCTTTCGTCCAAGTTGACAGTGTTTCTACTGAGATAGTTGATTGGATTCATGAGTCACACACCTAATATCTGTGGCAAAAATTTATTCAGACACACCTATGGTGTTTTCTCTTCAGAACATATTTTCCCATTCTTTGAAATATGAATAGCTGATAATTTTCTGAATCATCACACTTTCAATTATTTTATAAACAGGGTTGCCTTTTCTCCTGTGTCCAAAACGTGATCTTCATTTCCATCTGAGATCCCACCAGAAACACCTTTAATGTCCAGATTTGTATCAACAGCTACTTCAATGCAATCTAAGCTTTTCTAGCATATGCCTCAAAAACACTTCCAGATTCTATTTACTACACAATTCCAAATCTATTTGCATATTTTTAGATATTTGATGCAGCAGTATCCTACCTCCCAGTTCCAAAATCTGTATTAGTTTCCTAGGGCTCACATAATTAACTATCACATATTGAATGGCTTAAAACAACAGAAGTGTATTCTCTCATAGTTATGGAGGCTAGAAGTCCAAAATCAAAGTGTCAACAAGGCTATGATCTTTCTTGGCTTCTAATGGTTGTTGCAGCCTTCTATATTCCTTGGCTTGTAGCTGCATGACTTTAATCTCTTCTTCTTAGTCATCACATGGCTGTCTTCCTTTGTGTGTCTGTCTTCATGCAGCATTTTCCTCTGTGTATGTGTTTTTGAGTCTATTCTCATCTTCTTAAAAGGACACCAGTCACATTGGATTAGTACCTACCCTAATGACCTTATATTAACTTGATTACATCTGCAAAGACCTTATCTTCAAAATAGGTCACATTTATAGAAACTAGGCATTAAGCCTTAACCTTTATTTTGGCAGATATAATTCAGCTTAGATCACATGCATTTTACACATTTTTTTAGGAAATTAGAAAAAGCTGCCAAGATTAATTTAAAAGTCTAATATAATTTTTATTTAAAAATTATGTTCCATGTAAGATTGTGTAACATATTGAATATACAAATTATATAAGAAAGTAAAATTTTGGCCACATTTTGCTTATTAATAGAAATTCAATAATCTGCAATGAAGTATTATTCAAACTAATTTAATAGTACATTTAGAAAAGTTATAAAGCATTCTGATGAAATAGAGTTTATCACCAAACTTCAGTGACATCATTAGATAGGATAAAGGTTTAACTGAGGTAACAACAACAACAACAACAAATATCAGGGACTTACATAGATAGAAGTTTATTTTTATTTCATGGGACATTCTGATTGGTTCAGTGTGGTATGACATGTCTTCAGTACTTAATTTATCGCTTCTAAAGTCACTTCAGTCATTGTCACGTCCAGTCAAGAAGGGAGAAATGGTCAATGTCCACGTCAACTGTTGTATATTGAGTTGGAGATAACTGGTAAGTCACTCACAGTAACTTTACTATCATTCTATTTTCCATACTTAGTCACATAACTCCAATTAACTGCAAGGGAGGCTTGCTTGCAATTTAAACTGCACCTGGATGGCTTGTATCCACAGATGATAAACATCAAGGAATCCATTAGTATAATCCATTATAGTAATAGACTCCTGTAAAAAACAATTTCAATATTCAATCAAATAAATCTTTCTTTGAACATTTGGAACAAAAACATAATAATGTTATCCACCTATAAAACCTAAAAAAAAACCTTTCTGAATATAGTGAAGTTTATATAACAGATATGTATAGTAAGTAGAAAACAACTTCGATTTTTTCCTTTAATAATGAGAAAAAAAGAATGCCTACTATAACAGTATTCTTTATTGCCATGCATACTAAATACCCTATATCCTGATCAATTATGTATAAAAAGAAAGAAAAATGAGGTGTAAGTATTAGAAGGAAAGTGATAATACTGTTATTATCGGCAGGTGATATCATACCTATTTCAGAAAAGATAGCAATACAACCAACAAAATATTAGACATGGCTGCATAAAATATCATTAACTTATACAAATATAGTTGTTTTCAGTACCAAAAATAAATAGAAAAATGAAGTATATAATTGATTATAACAACAAAACTACAAAATACTAAGTTGAACCACATGAATTTACCAATAACCAACCCTTTTATAAATAATAAAAATGATAAGTGTATATGGTTCAACCTACCATTTAGGAATCAACCAATCTCACAAATAAGAATATTGTGGATAATATTTTTAACTAATGGAGGACGGAGACTTTGTTATTTAAGATAATAAAGAGATATTTAATGAAATGACATATTGTAAATATGCCAATTATTTACAAAATCCCCTCTAAAGTTATTGCAATATCAGCCAAAATCTGATTAGTGTTCTGAGGATATCAATCAAAATAATGGAAACATTATATGGAAAATATAGATCAATGATTGCTCTCAAATTTGAAAAAGAAATACAAAAGGAGGAGATATACCCTAGACTATTCTGTGAAACCAAAGGAATAAAACAAAGATAACATTTATGTAATGCAAAAAAATAGACTAAAGGATCAAAATAAAACCCCAAATACATGTGCACAGATATATACACATATGCACACTCTCAGGAACTTGAGATTCAATAAAGGTGTACTACAATTTAATGGAGAAAGGATAACTGTTGGGTAAATGGTGTTGAAGAATCAGCTTACTTCAAAGGAAAAAACAACGGTAATGATATCTCTACCTAACAACATACACACAATGGTTGACTTCAGATAAATTAAGGGCATTAATTTTTAAAAATATTATTAAATTCATAAATTTATTAGAAGAATTTATTAGAATTATATATAAATATGTAATTCATCCTTAGGGCATAGGAATAAAGAAGGCCTTTTTAGACAAAACTAAAATTACAGGATATTTGTGGGAAAATAACACATTTAATCACACTAAAGTATTTCTGTAAATTAAAAAAAATATGTCAACAGGCATAGAATTTTATGAGGAATATTTCTACGTTACAAAATAGCAAGCTGTCTATTATCTAGAATTTATAATAAAATCAACAAAAATAATCAGGATTACAACTAGAAAGTTTTAAAAATATGAACATGAATTTTATAGAAATGGAAACCCTCATTCTAAAAAGAATAGAGAGAATATACAAAGGCATTTTCACACATTAAACTGCCAACCATTGGAAAGCTGTCATGGTGAATGCTGTGAATTGGCTCTTTCAAAATCCTTTCCATACACGGTTTTAACATGCTTTTCTGCATTGTAGAGGCTGCTTTGTAGCTAAGATTCTAGAAACAAATTCTATGTTAGGTGAATGCTCATAAGATTAGTAGATGGCAAAT
This sequence comes from Cacajao melanocephalus, assembly GCA_963573385.1. NCBI lineage: Eukaryota > Metazoa > Chordata > Mammalia > Primates > Pitheciidae > Cacajao > Cacajao melanocephalus. Next base: position 333 of record CAUYLG010017541.1, on the reverse strand, counting down.
GACAAAAGCCTTCTTCTTGCCTTTTTTGCTATTTTCTGCTAGCAGAAATCAATCCAGAGATCTGAGCTACTCCTGCAGTGATGCTTCATTCTCCAGCATTATTAGTGTCACTTTGGAGATGTCAAGAGGTATTTGCACCTGTAGTGATAGTGAGAGCTCCTTTCTAGTTGTAGTTTCCTGACACTTTGCAGCTATACCATGTGTTTCACTCTCTTCGTCACATTCAGGTACACCTATCAAACGTAGATTAGGTCTTTTCACATAGTCCCATATTTCTTGGAGACTTCGTTCATTCCTTTTTACCCTTTTTTCTCTAATCTTGCCTTCTCGTTT
>CAUYLG010017540.1:0-14949 GCA_963573385.1 Cacajao melanocephalus | reverse complement strand
ATCCTGGGAAGGTGGAGCTTTATTTATAAGTTCCTGACGTGCTACTGCCTTTTTTCAGAGATGCCCTGCCCAGCAAAGATGTAGCCTAGTCACAGTCTGCCAGCAGACGTGTTGCTGAGCTGCTGTGAGCTCTTTCCAGCCTCTGTGTGAACTTCCTTGCAGTTTTGTTTACAGAGGCACAGTTAGAACTGCCTCTGTAATGGCAGACTGCCTTAGTAAAGGCAGATTGCCTTGGTACCTTACAATAAGCCCAAAAGACCAAGGAGTAGCCACCCCTCTAATTGGAAAGTCCACTGCAGTGTTTACAACAGAGTAAATGCTCAATGTTTTGATGCATGAATAAAAACTTTTTATGATTATCTTTGTTTTCATTCAGCTTACAAATTAAAATCTGAGGCTTGGAGACATTAAATAACTCATTTTTACTTAGTAGGTTAGACCCTGGAATTGAATTCATGTCCATCTGACTTCAAGGAAAATTTTCTTAGTTATAAAGGCTTTACTTAAAATTCATGGAATTTAATGGCAAAGTTTAGACTAGAACTTATGTACATTGTCACTCATTGACATTTTCCTCTATATCTTGCCTCATGTGACCAAAGAAACCTTGTCTTTTAGTTCTTCAGACAAATATTTTTCTTATTTCCATGTAATATAAATTTTACAAAGGCTTATTGATTTAAATAACCTGGAGAATAGGAGAAGGCTGGTATAAAAGTGGACATTTTCAATTAGTGAATTTTAAATGATTAAAAAGAAAGTCATTTTATTTCTTCATTATGTGAAATAATTAACACCAAGTGCTTCCTGATGAAGCCTTCCTTTTCTGGCTCAAGTAGGAAAATCAAACTTTTTTTCATTTAGCAGTATTTTGCGATCAGAGACAGAGTGGGAACAGGTTGCTGGATATCTCACTGCTACTAGTCCATGAGGAACACTAATATATCACTGACATAAATCAAAAGCATAAATATGGCTAACTTTGGTTCTCAGATATAATTCCTTATAATTAATAAAACATAAATTGGTTCTGCTTCAACTGTTTACATAGCATCTTTTAAATCAATTTTTTAAAGTTCCATGGTAAATGTATCTGTACCAAAGAACAATTTGGCATTTCCTCATAAGTTGTGTGGAAAAGATGCATACCCTCAGCCCTGAGGTCAATTAGCTGATGGCTTCCTACAGTTGGTAGGAAAACCAGTTAAAATTCTGAAACCAAATGAGACACATGACAGTGCTGTCTACTGGGGTGAGTGGCAATTTCATGATCTAGATTTAAGAGTCTTAAATATAGATAAGCTTTCTATTTCAAAAGATCACATTCAGTCATTCAACAAACTGATATTCCTCATAGGCACACACATATTCCTGCATACTATGCAGGAGAGGTCATTGGTGAAGAAAAGCTATGAGGTATTTCACTAAAGAATTAGTCTCATCTCATTGAATACATGTTGAAACAACATGTAAAAGTCATTGGTATGGAAGAAGATCAAGATATTTCCCTGTCCAGATCACCTGCATTGCTTAATATAGTCCAGGTTCGCATTAAAACAAATGATATTCTCCAGCAAGTAAAACACAAGCTCTTAAGTAAGGCTTCTTTGTTGTTACTGAAGTCTGCTTTAAGAACAGCTATGAAGAAAAAGAAGTGTCTTTGTTTCCCTTCAGTGCTGGAGCAAGTTATCACAAACGTAGTGGCTTAAAATAATTTGTCTTAAGTTTCCAGAGGTCAGACATCTAACACTGGTTTCGCTGCGCAAAAGTCAAGGTGTCAGCAGGATTGTTTCTCTCAAGAGACTCTGAGGGGAGAATCCATTTCTTTCTCTTTTCCAGCTACTAGTGGTTGTCTTCATTCCTTGGCTTCTGGATTCTTCCTCTCATCACTCCAGCCTTTTACTTCCATCAACATATCTTCTATTTGTATTTCTGAATTAACCTCCTCTCTCTTGTTGGGACTCTTGTGATTCCAATGGAGCTCTACAGTTAATCCAGGAGAGGCTCCCCATCTCAAGATCCTCAGCCATCTCTACAAAGTTCAGAGAGTTAGGATTATCTCTAGAGAATAACACACGTCCACACTCACACACACAAAGTGAGGATCTTGCAATACTAAAGCAACCATTTTGCACATATTCTCAGAGAAAAAAACAGTGACCAAATCATAAAGTGAACCTGATAGCACCAAAGGTGTCATAGTTTTCAGTGGGTACTGTGATAAGACACTTAGCTCAGAGAAGTCCTTATCCCATTGTATTTGGAGAAATGGCAAAACACATAAACCAAGACAATTTCTTAGATGTAATCTTCAAAGAAAAGAGAATAGATGTGTTAAAATCTGAAACAAATGCTATTTTCTTACTAATATGGTATGCTATAACATTCTTTTGTACTTATTTTAGCTAGGTTGCTTCTGCCACTGTCAAAGAGAATAGGATGGTGAATTAAGGTTACATCTCAGTGTATATGTGCATAACACTATTTCTCATCATCTTTAACAGACAGCATTGGTGAGTGATTCTCTTAACAATTAAGACTTGCCTCACAGAAGAACAGGTTTGATTCCTTTACAAAGCTCAGCAACTTTCTATGTAAGTAAATTTTTCTCATTTGTTTCTATAATTTGTAATCTGAGGCCACCAACCTCCATCAGATTTTCACTGTGCTTTTCTCTTTTCTATCTCTTTTTAAGATATCATAAGACCTACTCGTTCTCTGAAGACTTCAGTACCTACTAGCTGCAAGTTAAAAGTTCCCACTGAGTAATTCTTTTCCAACTGTGTTACATGGCTATGAAGTTCAGTAAGGTGGTTTTCCTTAGCCATGGGGAGAAATACGTATTTTCTTTTCAAATGGAAATGTCTTTGTTACCATTTGCTGCTCTGAGAAGTTAAAACTGTAGTCATTTTCTTTCTTCCTTCCCTTATTCACATTCCCTTTTCGTGGAGTGAGGCATATAGAATTAGGAATAACATTGTAATCCTTTCTGGAAACAAAAGAGCAATATGGTTTCTATCAGAGTTTATTGCATTTTTATTCTTTATTCTTTCTTTTTTTTAAAAAAAAAAAAAAGGTTAAAGCAAGTAACCCTTGAAAGCTCGATTCTCTTTATTTATAAGTGTAGGAAACCTGAGGTGGAGGACCAGCTTTCTCTGACAGCATGCCTCTTTTTAATTTAGTTACTGTTTTGTTTCTCTGAGAATATGTGCAAAATGGTTTCCTTAATATTGCAAGACTCTCACTTTGGGTGTGAGAGTGAGGATATGTGTTATTCTCTAGAGATAACCCTAAAAAGTCATATTATCCGCCCTCTGAATACATTCAGTTTGCATGTTGGTGTGAAGTGGTTAATAACAATTGTATACAACCTTTCACTGGAATTAGCCTTATTATTAGGGTCTTGTACCTTCACATAATATTAATTAAAATGATCAAGAATTGCTGTTATAAAAACACACAAATTTATTGTATCCTTCACTTACTGGCTTATTTATTTATTTGTTTCTCTGTCTGCACATTTATTCTAAAATGCATGTGCTTTTTCTTTTCCATCTGTAATTAATACTACTAGGAATAAGGCAGCCAGGTTTGTAGAGTAGGCTCTGCCATGGATTTATAATAACAAGATTTTGTCCCCCACCAAAAAAGGAAAGAAAATTCATCATTTGTTATTTCTTTTCTTCAGCTATTCTGGGAGATTGGTATCTAGTGTACACAACTTTTAGAGTTGACCTGGTAGTGGAATTCACCATTAAATGAATTCAAAGAATGTAAAAGGTGTAATGGTAGAGCCTTATCATGTCTGAATTTCCTAAAGCCCAGATAGGGTATTAGGGACTGTAAAGATATTTATTTATTCCCCCAAATAATTATATAATATAGGTGCTATCTTATTCTCATGTTTCTGATGAGATACAGAGGCATAGACAATTTAAATAATTAGGCTGTACTATATTGGTGAGTAAATTAGAAATTCACAATGTGGACAGGGATCTATCTGAATCTCAAGTTGAAGCCCACTTCCCCCATCATATACCAGCAGAATTTCTGTAGTTTTAAAAGTACTGTGCTATTTAATCTGCCTACTTCGCAGATATCTGGTTTCCTTGCCAGATCTCGAAGTGTGACACCATTGACAGGCCAGTTGAATAGCCAGATATTATTCTTTGGAGTGATTTAATTTTGCTTCCCATTGGGGTCACTGCAGAGTCTTGCCTCTTTATGCTTTTTGAGGCTACATCAAAAGCATGAGTGGTGTCTAACAAGCTCCTCTCATTTTTAAGAGTACACAGAATTTTAGAAATAAAACACATGGAACAGGAAGACATTAATGATTATCTACACAGTTAGACTAATCTGCCGAACACAACCTATGATCAATATCTTTATGATACAATAGTAGAGCAGATGAGGTTAGGTTCTTCCTTCTTCATGTATCCTCCCCACCAGCCTGTAAGCCCAGTTAAGAGCAGGGGTTCTGTTCCTTGCAGTCACCATTTTATCCCCAAAGGCTAGAGCAATAGCTGGAATGATGCCTATTATTAACCAAGTAGAGTAACTTTCCACCTTTTCAGTCTGAGTCCTTTTTCTCCCTTTCTCAATATCTTGGTCCTTATGGTACAAATATCACACTGACTCCTAAAAGCTATTTATTGGTTTTCTTTACAATCTATTTTTCTCATTAGATTGTAAATTATCTGAAAGGAGAGATGGTATCTTATTAATATTTTTATCTGAAGTATCCTGCAGTGTCTCTGTAATAAATATTTGTTCTCCATACATATTATAGAATTAATTTAAAAATAAATAGATGATTTCAGTTCAGCACAGAGTTTCAAGCACCTTTAATTTTCTGCTCATTTTGATAGACACTAGAGAAGGTCTTGGATTTCAAGGAGTCTGTGATTGAGTTTCAAGTCTAATATACAGCCCCGTGGGCTTGCTATTAAGTTATTGACCCTTGCCTTCATATCTACTCTTCTGTTTTTTGCTTTGTGATGTTTGGAATACACCTTCACAAAATAGATTTACTTTTTCCACCTGGCTTCTTGGTTTCACTGCCCAAAGGGGTTTTTAGAGGAAGTGGAAGCCAGGAAGATGAAGAAACAATAAAATTTCCCTCTTCCACTTTGCTTGCTGCTTCTAGCTATACGGCCCCAGAAGAGCTTGTCAGCATAGCCCCTGCAATTGGCTTCAGCTTCTAGTTTCTTCCAGCACACACAAAGGGAGTAACTTGCTATATTCCCTCAGAGGTGACACCTGCAAAGGTGTTTCTGTTCCTTAGAGGTCTGTGCTGTGCTTTGCAGAGCTCCTGCTCTGATCTTCTAGTTTCTGAAAACTGCAACTCCAAATCATTAGCTTAAGTGAAAGTAGAAACAGCCATGGTGGATTCCTGTAAAGGGAAGTGAAGCAAAATGTGGCTTTGTTCATCTGTATTTTACTTTACTTAGGAAGGCTTTATTTGAGCCACATGCCTTGTGCCAAGTAGCAGGAATAAGAAGAAGATTTGATAATAGTTCTTCAAGAAACTTTAAGCCTAGTAGAAGATTCAGACATAAAAAGAAAAGGTATATTAGATGGTATTTTGTGGTATGCCGGGGATGATTACAACAAAACATGATGGCATATTTTATTAGGAAAATTTCTACAATCTCACAATTAATAAAAATTTGTAGTGCCCCAAACATCTGTTTCAAAATATTAAGTATGAAAATGACAAAACTACTCTTGTCCCTGTTTATAATGTCTTCTCTACTAAAGATTACAATTTTTTTGCTGAATATTTTATCCCAGTTCAAAATTTAATGGTTCAACATGTGCTATTCTGGTGCCTGCTTTATGGACAAGAAAAATATGCCTAATTATACATTATAAAAAATGTTTTATTACATTTCTTTTATTTTTAGTCTGCCTAGCATTTTCCCCACCAAACTCAAAAACAATTCAAAATACACCTAAGTCTTTGCTTTGTGACAGTAGGGAGATAATTTCCCACTGTTTTACTACAGAACTTTATTCTTTCTTATGACCTTGAAGTCAAGAGGCATCATTTCTCATTTTGCAGCATACCCTGGGGACTTGACCAAAACCCAGAGTCTGGTAGAGGTGAATGTGTTCACCATGCTTGCCTGAGCAATGCCTGACCTGAAGAAGGATGAGAAATGGGTACAAAACAGAAACCATTTTTAATGTTCTAATTTATTAAGTAGATTATTAGAAAAAAAGAATAATCTAGCAACAGTTGACATTACAAGTATCAGATTCAGATGATTCTTTATATTTGATCTTTTCTGATGAACATGCATGGAAGTGATAAGTTTTTTCGTGTGTGTGAAAAGTCCCTCTAATAAACTTTTCATATCTTATTTTAAGCAGCAACTTCCATTTATAAATTTATCTTCTACGTTTTCATTATTTGTCAGTTATTAACACTGATTTCTGAAAGTCCCTTCCTTGGAATTTCTTGAATGCATTTAAATATTATTTTGAATATATGTTTAATTTGCCTAAATGTGGTATGGATGAAAACTATGATACTCATTTATTTTAAAACTCTTCAATAAATTTAAAATATTTTGTAATTTAAAATTCTGCTTTTAATTTTTAAAAACGATCAAGTGATTTTTTTTTTATAAGAAACAGAAGGTACTTGTGCAGGTTTGTTATGTGGGAATATTGTGTGATCCTGAAGTTTGGGGTATGAATCCTGTCATTCAGGAAGTGAGCGTAGAACCCACAGGCAGTTCTTTAACACACACCCCATTCCCTTCCTCCCTCTTCACTTTCTTGTATTTAGGAACACTAGACAACTTCAGTACTACTCGGGGGTTGGGGGGGGCCGCATTTTTAAACAGCAAAATCAGTAAAGAACACAATCGTATAAAACATGGCACCAAATACACCACAATAGAGACCCTGATTTATAGTATTGGAACTGAAACAAGAAGGCAAAAGATCACTTTGATTGACCTCAGCTGAAAATGTGTGCTTGGGGAAACTTGAATTTTTCTCTGCTCTATGTATGTCCATGAATGACCCAAAAAGTGCCATAGCTATTGACTTTGGGGTTAAAAATAAATTTCAGCAATAAGTGAATGTGCAAATATGGGCTTCCTCAAGTCATGAGGACCGACTATAAGAGATTTGCAAATACCTTCTCTCCTCCTCATAGCTTGTCTTTTCTTTCCTTTATTAGTGTCCATTAAAGACCAGAAACTATTTATTCCGATAAAGTTCAACTTATCAACTTGTTATATTACTGATCAGACATTTGGTATCTTATCTAAAAAATATTTGCCTAACCCCAGGTTCCCAAATATGTTCTTCTATTTTTTCCAGAAGTTTTATAGCTTTAGATTTTACGTTATAATATATGACGTGTTTTGAATTAATATAGTATGGCACTACTGTGAGGTACAGCAAGGCAAAACACAGGGAGTCTGTGGACTAACAGGGCCACGTGTAAGAAAGCTTTCTCATGTCCAGGTAGAGAGAAAGAGACAGAGAGGCAATTGTGGGCCTGAGTTTGGGTATATGAAATAGATAGGCAAGTAGGTTTGTAGGTAGGTAGAAAGATATAGATAGATAGCAGATGATAGATAGACACATTAGATGCATAGATAATAGAGGATACACATATAAATATTGTGTGTATATATATATATATATATACATGCCACAGCCAGGGTTATTTCCAGCAGTCCATGAGGTGGGGGAACATATGAAAGGGGCATATGACCTTACATATGACTTATTGGACAAAACAGAAGAGAATCTGGTGATCTAGAGCTTCTAACAGCTCCTGCCCTAGAGGGTGTAAACAGTTTGGCCAAGTAGTCTGTTGGGATAGACTCATTGAACCCAGTTTTGCTTTTCTACATCATGCCACCTTGTTAAATTCATCTATTAGTCCTTGTAGCTAATCTTGTTGGTTCCCTCAGGTTTTCTAAATAGTTACATTTTCTGAAAATAAAAACAATTTACCATCGTCCTTTCAAATCTAGATTTTTTCGTTTCCTTTACTTGCCTCACTTCACTGTTGAACTTCTAGTCCAATATTGATTAGAAGTGCTGTGAGTAGACATTCTTTTCTGTTCCTGATCACAGAGAAAAAGCATTTAGCCTTTTACTGGTAAGTATGACATTTTATGTAAGTTTTTGTCATATGCTTTCTATCAGATTGAATAAATCTCCTACTCCTAGGTTGCTGAGAGATTTTATAAGAAATGGATATCGGCTTTTGTCAAGTGCTTTTTCTGAGTCTATTGAAGCAATCATTTTTTTTCGTTGTTAATTTGGTGAATTGCATTGATTCATTTTAAAATATTGAACCAATTTTTCATTTCTTCAATAAACTTCACTTGGTTATAATAGATACCATAAATATATTTCTATAGTTTGTATATATCCCCTCCAAAATTCAGATGTTGAAACTTAATGTTGAAACTTAATGGCCAATGTGATAGTATTAAGAAGTGGGGCATTTAAGAGGTGACTAGGCCGTAATGTCTGCCTCTGCATTAGGGAGATTCAAGTCCTTATAAGAAAGGCTTTTTCAGGCAGCTTTTGGTTCTCTTGCCCCTCCCCTTCCACATGTGAGAACACAGCACTCCTAGCTTCTAAAAATTTCAGCAACAAAGCACCATCTTAGAAACAGAGAGACAGAGCCCACACCCACCAGAGCCTTGATCTTGGACTTTCCAGCCTCCATAATTGCATATGCTAATAATATTTGTGTGTATATGCTAATAATATAAAGTGAACAAATAAATTGTTCTCATTTATGTTTATGGATGTTATTGGTCCATAGTTTAATTGTAATGTTTTTGCCTAATTTCTGTATAAGACATTAGAAATAAATTGGAAGTATTCCATCTTCTTAAACATTACGTAATACTTTTCGTAAAATGTGTATATTATTTGTTCCTTACACGTTTGGTGGAATTTACCAGTAAAGCCATTTAAAATGTATTTCTGAGAAGATTTTTAGGTATTATTGCAAGTTTGTTTTTTAAAAAATACATAGTGGACTTTAGGTTTTCTAGTTCTGGTTGAGTAAGCTTTCATATTTCCAGCTTTCCAAGGAATTTGTCTATTTTAGTCTAGCTTGTTAAATTGATTGGCATAACATTGTTCACAGCGCTCACATATTGTCTTTTTAATATCTGTGGAGTTTGTAGTAATGTCACCTCTCTCATTTCTGATTTTGTTAATTTGTGTCTGCTCTTTTTTTCTTGATAATTTGGCTAGAGGTTTATCAATATTATTGACCATCTCAAATACTGAGCTTTTTATTCTGTTGTTTTCTCAATGGCTTATGTTCCCATTTCACTGATTTCTTTCCTGATCTTTGTTGTTTATTTTTTCTACCTTCTGTACTTTATTTGGTTTTCTTTTTTTAATTTCTTTTGGTTATCATTGTGTTGTGACTCCTCCTACTTTCTAATATAGGCAGAAAACATTATTTTTCAGTTTAACTAAAATGTTAGCTCGATAAGAATCACTTAAGCTCTACGACTATCTATCCCCTTATCTGTCAAATGAGAATAACAATCCCTGTCTGATCAAACTCACCATATTTGCCTGGTCAACTCTCAAGAAGCCAGCGATGATAATGTATGGCAAAAAAAGATTGAACACTATTAACGGTTAAAGAAACATGTAGTATTATTTTATTTGGTCATTTCTCACAACTCTAAACTGCTGAGATAACATTAAAGATTTTATAAATTAAATCAAGGACAATATTTTCTACCTTGGCTTTCATGCATGTAGTTTTGTGGAAAACCTCTAGATAAAATGAAGTGAATTCCATCCAATAGGATGCCTAGAGTAAATCATTGGTATTTTTATTCAAATATAAATTTTTTTATTTAAATATATATATTTGAAATTATATATATACATATTTAAAAGGATATATATATATGTGTGTATTTCCCTTTTCAGAAGTCAGCTTTATATTGTGTGAAAAAACCTCCCTCCTTTCCCTTTGAAGTGATTTTAGAAGCAGGTGGCATAGCATTAGAGGGAGTCTCTCTCCCCTGAAGGCAGGTCTGGTACTGATCAGCACTGAAATGAATGCCCTGCTGTCAACAATCCTCCATATTGATTATCTGCTCACTTCACCAATTAAAGAAGCAGACAGAGAGTTATATGTTTTACCTTAGGGTTCAGTTTGGGATTAGTAAACTAAGGCTCTTTTTGCATTTTCCTTTGATCCAGAATTCAGATCCCCTCAGGGTTTTGCCTTCATTGCTTCTGAATACATGAAGTTTTCATTAGGGCAATTTTCAGATGTCTTTGTTGATTGGCAGATAAGGAGAATTAGAAGAAGCTGAATTGAATTCATAGGCAGGTTTAACTAAATCATGAAAAAAAAACCTTGAAACAATTTATTTGAGGAAAGTTACAAAGAAATAAAGCAATCCTATGTTTAGTAGTCATAGGTAAAATGATAGAAGTAAATCCAGTCACTTTTCAATTTACTTATCAAATATTCATTGCGTGACATCTGCCTACCTGCCAGGCACTAGTCACATTACCAGGGATACAGTGGTGGCCAATGTGAGCATAATCATTTCTGAAATTTGTATTCTCATTCTTCCAAATAATAAAGTTGGCTTGAATTTGGTACCTTTGTCTATTTAGCAATCTGACTGAAAGTCGCTGACACACCTGAATAGTTTCTCATTTTGCCTTCAGAAAGATTTAGTTGTTCATTAACTCCACTAAGTACAGAGGACATAAAAAGAAAAGAGAGAATTCTTTCCCTCAAGGAGGTCACAATCATTTAAAAAGGGAGACACACTCTGCTCAATAGAAAACTAATGATTTAGAAACCTGCACCAACATGCACAAAAATACATGAGCATAGTACTAGGTTTACAGTAGTCTTCTGACCTCAAGATCATTCTGGGGCAAGGCAGGAAGTCCTCTTCATCTAATGAGAAGACAAATGAGGCTGTGAGGTCTTGAAGCTCAGGTAGTGAGACTCTCCCACTAAATTGTTGTGTCAACAGAGAAATTCTCAAGTTGCCATGCTAGTGTTAGGGCTGTTGTCTAGCCCTACATTCTTACTTCTGTGTCCTTATGTAGGCTTGCCTAAGGTGGTCCTTCCCCACTGCCACCTTTCCTCATGGAGCCACAACATGGGAATGTCAAGATGACTTTGATACCTTTTCTTGACATCCTATCTAGCAAATCTTCATCCCAACCTGTTTCTATATGGAAAATCTGGAACTTCTAGAATATTCCCAACTTCTCCATGAATTCCCTTTCATTGTCTTCCTTTCATGGCAAAATAAGATATAATGATCCTTCATAAAAAAAAAAAAAGAGAGAGAATCTATTCTGGGTCTCTTTGAAGAGATACAGGTAATAGCGTGTATTCCTTCCAGATGAAGACCCCCTCCTCTCTTCGCTACTGGATATAGACAGAATGAATATTATTTTCTGCAGGCAAACAGAACAAACCATGAATTGAGTTTCCTACAGATAAGTCTAAAACCAAGCCTTTGAAGGACACTTAACCATCACTGTGGTGTTTTAATCTTTTGTTGAACAATGCACATTGAAAGTTATGGACTTAATCACTGCTCAGAGAGCCAGAGCAAATTAGAAGAGAAACTCAGAGAATACGCAGTTGGCAGTGCGTTGAAATGAATTTAGTCTAGGCAGAGATATTAAAAATTCTTTCTACTCCTTAATCCTCATTGGGGTTAGAAATTAACACTTCCCTCAAGGTAGTGTAAATAGAGTAGATCCATGAATCAACTCCTCATGTGCCCATAATAAAAAGAGGAAATAGGGAACAATGGTCCCTTATAAAAGTGGATAAGGGGAGCTTTTCAGACAGTTCTATAAACTGAATGCTGCTCCTCCCTGAATTCATATGCTGAAGCCTTAATTCCCCATAAAACCCTATTGAGATGGGTCTTTAGAAAGTAATTAAAGTTTAATGAGATCATAAGGGTGGGCCATAATCCAATAGGATTAAAGTCATTATGAGAGGAGGAAGATCACTTTTTCTCTTTACTTTCTGTCTCTTATATGAGGATCATAGGAGGAGGCTGCTATCTGAAAGCTCTCAAGAGGAACTGAATCCACTAGCACCTTGATCTTGGACTTGTATATTACTTAGAGTTCTCCAGAGGGACAGACCAATAGGATAGATACAGATACCAATATATATCTAGAAATAGATGTAGCTATAGATCTATGAGAGGCGATTTGTTAGCAGAATTGGTTCAGGAGATTATGGAGGCTAAGTTCAACAATAGGTTGTCTGAAAGCTGAAGAACCAGGGAAGCTGATAGCATGGCTCTGTCCAAGTCCAAAAGCCTCAGAACCTGGGAGTGAGAAGCTAATGGCATAACTTTAATCTGAGGTTAAAGGCCGAGAGCCCAGCGGGCTGCTAATGTAAGTCCTAGGGTTCAAAAACCAGAGAACGTGGAATTTTGATATACAAGGGCAGGAGAAATAGGGTTTTCCAGATGGGCCACCAGCCAACTGGATAGTTCCCACCTAAATCGAAGGCCTATCTTCCCCACTCAGTCCACCCACTCACTTGCCAATCTCCTCTGGAAACTCCCTCAAAGACACACTAAAAAATAATGCTTCATCAGCTATCTAAGTATCCCTTAATTTAGACAAATGGATCCCTAAAATTAACAATCCTAACTTTCCACCTCTGAAATTAGTGAGAAAACAAGCTTCTGTTGTTTAAGCCACCTGTTCTGTGTATTTTATTATGGTAGCCTGAGCAGCCAAACACAAAAATAAAATCCCTTGAGAAGGGTCTTCTTTGTTCTTTTCGGCCAGAATGATGTCTCATGCTTATTTCTAAACAAATCACTTTGAAAGGGCGAGTCATGTTTTAAGCCAGTGGTACTCAACCAAACAAGAGCGATTTTATCCACAAAGGATATTTTGGCGATGGATGAAGAAGTTGTTTTTGATTGTAACAACTGGGGTTAGCATCTCCTGGGTAGAGATCAGAAATATTTGAAATAACCTATAATGGAACAAGACACTTCTCATCTCCCACAACAAGGAATCATCCTGCCCCAAATGTCAATATTGCCAAAGTTGAGAAACCATAATCTAAGTGAATCATAGATATTCTCACAGATGTTTTGAGCTTTGTATTCTTTAAACAAATTTGTTGAACACTAGCGGTTTGCTGACAAACAAAGATAAATGTAATTTCTGTTCCTTAAGAAGGTGAGGAAGAGGCCAGAGGTTGTTCATTCCTCTGAAGGCTCTCCCATCAACAAGAGATGAGCAAGATGCCCACTGTAAATTGTTGACTTGAGACCAGATTGCCGACTAGTGTTGGCCAGGAAATGGCAACCCCACTGTACCTCTATGGAAGCATTCTGACGCTGCTGGGGCTGTGGCTAGTCTTTTCTGAACAGACATTCTATGCTGCATGTGCATTCTATGTGCATGTACATTCAGCCGTACAGGACTTGGGGATAGGAGTGGGAAGGGCGAAGGGAAGTGGGATGATAGATTTCAGTCCTGTTGCTACACTCTCCAATTACACACATCTCCCCTGCTTCAGATCTTCACACTCATCTCTGTTTTCCATACTTCCCAGATTTCAAATTTGGATTCTGAACGAATAGTGTCTGATAAGTAAGGTACAAAGGGCCTCCACAATAGCCCTACCAGCATTAAACTCTTCTGTTCTCTCTGACTCTATTTCTTAATCCTGCCCATAGGACATTTTTCAAATGTGGTGATAATGTTGAACTTTATTTGTATTTTTAGAAAGCAGCAAAGGTTAATAAATCCCTTTCTCCTGTTCTTTTCTAGAAAAAGTTATAACAAAGAAATATTCCCAGATAAGACCAGACTTCACCTTTGTCCATGGCTTTCTTGTTTTCCTACCTTCATACAATCCCAAGCTTCCTCTTCCTTTTTTTTTAAGATGTCCTTCATTAATTAGCTTCCTCCTTATAGCAATAATCTGGTAAAATCATCTCCCTAACTCTGTGGTGCACTTCGTCCTTCTCTCTGAGTATAGAGAAAGATTGGCTATTATCGACCATGTGTTCATCAATGCCTACTGTTTGTGACATAAAGTTTATGCCTTCAGTCATTCCAGTCTCTGAATTTTTATTCTAAGAGGAATAAAACTCCTCAAAACACTTAATTTCGTACAAAATCTGTACTAAGAATTTAAATATCTATTTAAAATTTAAAAGTAAAGCACTGAGGCTTCTTTCTTTGATGTATACCCTAACTGGAGGGACGAAAGTGTAGAATGCCATCCCAGTTGCATAAAAGAATGAGTAATGAGTATAAAATAGCAGAGGTTAATTTCCTATCATATGAAGGTTTAATAATATACTGTATGTGAAGCACTTATAGTAGTTTCTGGTATATGAGAGGTGCTCAATAAATTGAACTTTTATTATTATCATGACCATTCTTATCATCTTTGCTAAATATTTCATTCATTGGGGACATTTAGAAAATTTGGTTTCAGTAACAGTCTCTTTCAATGCTATTCTTTTCCTTTTTTTAAACTTACTTATCCCAAGGGCTTGGATCATAAACTAGTATAATCACCTAAAAGGGTTTGGCACCCCCCGAAATAAAGGAGAGAATTTTTTAAGGTACAAATATAATCTTCCCAGTGCTTTTGGTTTATTCTTTTTTTTTTTTTTTTTTTTACTTTTTGAAAGAAAGAAAAAAGAGGAAAGAAAGTGAGAGTGAAAGAAAGAAAAAAAAAGACTGTACGAGAGAAAGAAAGATGAAGGAAAAGAGGGAGAGAGAACAGGATTCCTGTTCTACTGCCCAGGCTAGAATGCAGTCTAAAAATGGTATTAAAAACCTCTATTATGCCAATAATTGTGTTTAACAATGGAGACAGGAAGGAATAAGAGATGAAAATAACAAACAAGCAGCCAACCAATATTTTATTTAAACCTGTGA
>CAUYLG010017539.1:0-36226 GCA_963573385.1 Cacajao melanocephalus | reverse complement strand
AAAAAGATAAATTACCGGACACATAGAACCTCACAAGACTGAGCCAGCAAGAAATTGAATCCCTAAAAAGACCAATAAGAAGATTCAAAATTTTTTATTACAAAAATCCTGCCAACCAAAAAAAGGAGCAATACACATCCCTTTGTAAATAAAGTTTAATATAAGTGATTATAAATCAGATACTAAAAATAAAAACATACAAATTGATACTAAAAAATACTCGTACTTTTCTTTTTATTTCAGCAGCAGCAGTGATAGCCATAAATTTAAATCAAAACTTCTATACAGTTTACATGTGAGCTAATGCCTTTGTTGTACATTAGACCCTTGTGTCACAATCAGTGACACAACTGAACTTCAATTCAAGGAGGTGTACTGGAATTCCTAGAAAAGAAATGGCCGCCCATTCTGAATAATCTCTAGACTTTCTCTTTTGGGTGGAATTCTGTGGATAGCTGGGGATAGGACTTTAGCCAACCTCACAATCACAGTGGAAGATAAACAAAGGCACAGTTGAGGGGACTGGGTAGTCCTGGAAGTAAAGAAAGGGCATTTGACAGCAAGAGAGAATAAAGAGAGGAGATCCACGTGGATTTTTAAAATGTGTATTAAAGGGCACTATCAAAAGGATTTAAAAAACCCACAGAATGAGATCAATATTTGCGAAGCATATATCTGATAGAGGTCTAGCACATAAAATGTGTACACAAAGAACTTTTACAACTGAACACCAAAAAGTCAAACAAAAATAGACAAAGCACTTTTCTCTAAAGAAGAGATAAACATGACCAACAAGACATGAAAGCTGCTTGGGAAATCAGATGATTATAATAAATACATTTTTAAAAGGAACATTAAGTGTTGGTGAGAATGTGGGGAAATTAGAACCTTCATACATTGCAGGAGAGAATGTAAAATGGTTTAGCCGCTGTAGAAAACAGTTCAGTAGTTATTAAAAACAGCAAAGGCATAGAATCGACTTAAATGCCCGTCAAAGGCAGACTACATAAAGAAAATACGGTACATGCACAGCATAAAACACTATGCAGCCATAAAAAAGAATGAGATTGCATCCTTTGCAGGGACATGGAAGGAGCTGAGGGTCATTATCCTTAGCGAACTAACACAGGAACAGAAACCAAATACCACATAATCTCACTTATAAACTGGGAGTTAAATGATCAGAACACATGGACACATAGCAGGGAACAACAGACACTGGGGCCAACCGGAGGGTGAAGTGCAGGAGGTGGGAGAGGATGAAAAAACAACCACTACTGGCTACTCAGCTTTATACCTGGATGGTTAAATAATCTATTCAAGACACCCCCATGATATGAGTTCACCTATATGGCAAACCTGCACATGTACCACTGAACCTAAAAGTTAAGAAAAATATGCAGTCCGACCAAGACTTACGTTTATAGCAGCCCTATCAACAGCAGCCAAAAGTGGAAACAAACCAAATTCCCATGAACTGATCAATGGATAAACCAAGTGTTCTATATCTATGCAATGGAATGTTATTCCAAGAAAAAATGGAGTACCAGTGAAGCTCCAACATGAATGAGCCTTAAAGATATGCGGAGTGAAAGAAGCCAGGCACAAAAGTTATACATTGTATAACTTCCCTTACATAACATATCAAAAGTAAGGAAATTTACGAAGACAGGAAGCAGATTAGTGGTTTTCAAAGCTAGAGGAAGTGGGGAGATGAAAAGTGACTAAGTAATGGGCACAAGATTTCTACTTGAGGCTATGAAAATGTCCTGGGGCCAGATAGTGGTGATGGACACACGGCATTCTGCATGTAGTAATGCCACTGAACTATACACTTCAAAATGGTCAAAAGGATGAGTTTCAAATGGTCAAAAGGATGAGTTTCATTTTAGGTGTCTTTTACCACCTTAAAGAGCCACAATTCCTGACACTGGTGTTCTTAAACTTTATAAACTTCTTAAGCCATATATTATTTATTATCATTGTATTTTATAAGACTGTATAGAAAATCTAATGTTAAATAATTTTATTTGCATAAATCCTGTTTGTGTTTTTTCATAATTATGAAGTATGAAGAAAGCAACTTTGGGGATAATTAAGCCTTCTTGTCTGTATAATATCCATTTGTAATTTTTTTCTGATATGCAAGATATATGTACATGTAGCCATGAGAATAGTTTTGAATTCATGGTTATGGTTTCTGATCACCTTAGAATGGCTCCATAGAGACAGAGCTAGTTCAAGTCCTGCCCACAATGTAGACATCGGCGTTTCAGGGTCTCCACTCAGAGTCAGATAAGCCACATTGCCAAATTGTTGACAATTTACCCAGTTATTTCCCAGGTTCCCAGTTAAACCACTATCCTTCTTTTTGTACTTCATTAATAAGCACATTTTTCTTCTAATCCTCACACATATGCCCTATTAAGCATTCATAACTGTGGTCCCCAGAGAAGCTTGTGTAGAAAGATGTGTGGCATGTGACATATTAAGGAAGAGAGATAAATGCTGCCCCTCAGGACATTATCAATTCCAATTGCAATGTTTGCCAGAGGCTTCAGGATTCGACAAAACTGCCAGAGCCTACCCCTTCCCAGGCTGCTCATGACCACGGAAGCTGCAGGAACAATCTGTTTGTCAGTATTAGACCTTCACAGGAGAGAACTGCCCCACAAAGGCAAAATCAACAGTATCTGATGTCCTTGCATGATGAGTATTTTATTTTAATCTATTCGCTTTCAGTTTTTACCTGAAACATTTTTTAAAATCCAATTTTGTGTGTACCAGCTAGGTTATACTGATGAATACCAAATACCTCAGTTGGTTTCAGAAGTGCTGAGGGCACTTCTGCTTCATGAAAAATCAAGGAAATAGAAAGCTTGTGGGATGAAGATCGTTCTTTAAAAAGCAAGTGCTGGCCGAAGAGCACTATTTTCCTGGCGCCCAAGTCTGATTAGCTTAAATATACTGAAGACTTAACATTTGATTCATGATGTCTTTTTTAAAAGTTCATTATTAGATGTAAACAGTAAGTCAGAAACATTAGAGGGGGCCGGAGCGGTGGCTCATGCCTGTAATCCCAGCACTCTGGCAAGCCAAGGCAAGAGGATCACCAGGTCAGGAGTTTGAGACCAGCCAAACATGGTGAAACCCTGTCTCTACCAAATATACAAACATTAGCCAGGCATAGTGGTGGACACCTATAATCCTAGCTACTTGGGAGGTTGAGGCAGGAGAATCACTTGAACCCAGCAGGCAGAGGTTGCAGTGAGCTGAGATCACATCACTGCATTCCAGTCTGGGTGACAGGGCAAGACTCTGTCTCAAAACAAAAACAAAAACAAAATTAGAGGGAATGAGTCAGAATTTAGGAAGATTTCCAAATATTGTTATTGGAAGTGATGTCTTTCAGTCAACTTAGAGACAGTAAAAATGCATTTGCTTTTGTTGGGAAAGGGGGCACTTCCTGTGTTGTCACTGAGTTGTGACTTCCAAACCAAGCTCTTCTCCCATATAGAGAATTATTTCCTAAAAATTCAGAAATACGACCATTTTAATAGTCCCAGCTAGTTTTCCAGCTTACCTCTGTTTATCAAACATATCAACTATTAGTGTGAACTGCAGAAGTCATCTTGCTTTAAAACCAAAAGAATTGGTTGAGCCAGAAACTCGAGTGGCTAAGCAAGTGACAAGAATCACTGAATAAGTATGTCCTCTATCCCTCTGAATTCAGATGAAGTGAATCCTTACTGTGCAAGTCAACATGCAAGACTGTGGCAGGAGGCTTGCTTGAGCCCGGGAGTTCAAGGCAGCAGTAAGCTATGATCTGTAATTGCACACCAGGCTGGGCAGCACAGTGAGACCCTGTCTCTGAAGAAAACAACAAAACAAACACAAAGGCAAGTAAACAGTAAGCAAAAACCCAAAGGACCAAATGCTTTGTGCTAGGAAATAATTGTTTCTAGTACAAATTTCTCTCTCTTTTTCTCTCTCTCTCCTCAATATTTCTCTCTCTCACACACATACACACACCCTACTCCTCTAATTTATCTACAGGACTTAGATCACTCTGCTTGTCTGGGTTTCCTTCCATTATTTACAATACAATCTAGTAGGCAAAAATCTGGCAGATTGCTCTCAAAATAAATCCTTTGTGTAAACAATAAGTGAAGTAAATGAAGTCACGCCAAGACACTTTCATGAGCCTCATTCTTACTTAGGTTACATGAGCATATATTCCATTCAATTAAAAACCAGAACTTTGGCCAATGCCTTGCAAGTTGACCTGCTGTGAAGATTTGAGGCTGATTCTAACTGGGACACGTGAAAGAGCAAATTGAAAATGCTGTATCAATAATAATTTGTTAATTTGTTGGCATGCTAAAATTAATCAAAACCTACGTCTACCGTAAGAATCGTAATTTTAAAAACAGGACAGAATGGTGACCCAGAACATAATGAAGCTTAGTTACATAACAGTTTGGTATTAAGGTATGATTCTTAGCAATCTGAAGAATTAATACACTTGATGAACTGAAACTCTCCCCCTACCTGCCACCTCCACACATTTCATACCTTTCAGAATGTGCCTGGTGGGACTCTGAATACTATTTTTTTTAACAGTGTTTAATTTTAGAAACAAAATAGTTACAAGAAAAATTTGATACTTTTGTCAGTAACATTGTTATAAATATTTGTCATTGACATACAAGTGGAATGAGGTAACATTTGGCCACACTGATGTTTATTACTGAAAAAAGTGCTGGAGACAAATTGTTGCATAAATATTAGATTCACTGCCAACTTCAAATTAGAAATTTAAGTAAAATAAATAAATAACATTTATTCCACTTTATTTATGAATACTTTACCCTTCTGGAAATCAGGTAAACATCTAACTATATTTAAAAGTTTTTTAGACATTAAACCGATGAATGCAGCTGCAATTTAATTAAGGCCATAGAATGACATAAAATGTATTGTGATTCTCAATGTTGTTTCTGCTCCAAAGCACTCCCATAGCTTTGGTGGCTAAGCAGCAGGATGCTGAGCACCATAACACCAAGGAGACTTCACAAAATTCCACACAGGAGGGAATGAGTACTTTGGAAAAAACTTGTAAGAAATTCTTATATAACATAGTCCGCTTCCCTACCTGAGTAATCAAAAAATATCATCAAAAATTGATTTTTTTTCCAAATTAGCCCTTTATTTCACCCATTTGTTAAATAGCCCCATCTCACTTTTCCTGGATTGTAAATACTTTATCATATATTCAAGTATAATAAACACCATTTCATAATAATGACTTGAACAATGTTCATAATTTTTACCCATCCAGTTTATCATCATTTTTATATATTTGTGTGCTACATTTAAAGTTTAGCTTCAGGAATTATGAAAGGTTTCCTTTTTGTACTAAGCTAGGAACTTGCATTTTCAAATAATCAAAAAACCTTTTCAGATGATAATCACCTACTCAAGCTATGTAAAAAGGAAGTTATAATAAAAATGTGTCCATGGTTTCTACGTGTAATAAAAAATGTTTAAGCCCCAAAGTAAGAAAAAGATAATGATTTTGATTTTGATTGGATCAAAAAGACTTAGCAACTTTGAAACATTTAATGCACCGGAAGCTGTAGTCTAGACCACAGCTGACAGTCCAGATAGGTGGCTGACTAGAAGATTAGGGGATTAAAGAGTGAGTTGAAAGAAAACAGACAAGCAACATCCCTACAGAATTAAAGGACTGAGCTGACATCAGAGACACAATGAGATCTAGAGATGGAGGAAGGTGTACTATAGCGGGACTGGTGAGCCAAGTGCTGTGGCCACCGGATAGAGCTTCCGTGGAGGAGAGGAAGCAATGGGCATGGGTACTCCACCAGCAAAGCCGACCAGAGATGGAAAAGGACAATGACGGGAAAAATATTCGAAGTTAAAACTTCCTAGGCACAAAAGCCCAATCATGGTATTTCAGAGCATAATTGAAAGAGTGAGAGAGAGAGAGTGCATGTGTGAATGTGTGTATGTGTGTGTCAGAGAGAGGGAGGGAGTGTATGTGTTTGTGCATGTGTGAGTGTGGTTGTGTGTGTCAGAGAGAGAGGGAGAAACAGAGTGTGTGTACATGTGTGAGTGTGTAAATGTGTGTGTCAGAGACAGGGAGAAGAGAGGGAGAGAGAGTGTGTATGTGTGTGCATATGTGTGTGTGCATGTGTGAGTATATGTGTATGTGTGTGTCAGAGTGAGAGAGGGAAAAGAGAGAGAGAGGGAGAGGGAGAGAGGCAGGGAGAGGGAGAGAGGCATGCAGTGCTTTGTGCTAATACAATGATCTTAATTTCACTGATTACAATCGCTCCTGATTATCAAAGCAATCAGTTCAATTCTTTAATTAGAAAATTGGTGTGATTACACAGAACAAAGTTCAGGGAGCAAATGCAGAACGAAATTCATGTAGAACAAAAGGTGATTGTATTCTATCATACAGATTTGCTAATTGGCTCAATCTATTTTATACGTTAAGGAGATCCTTGGCATACATGTATAATATTCTAGTCTTACCTAACGGGCCTATACTTTAAAATATTTTCAACATTTCCTTTTTCTTCCCAAAGACTTTTTGTTTAACCTTCTAATTTGATCACACATAGTATCTTGTAATTGTTATTTTCAAAATAACTTTTTTCCTTTAGTTTTATAATATAGATCTAAAAGAGTAAAATGGTAATTCCAAATCAACATGGAAAAAACTGTTTATTTAAAGTATGTTGGTATTAGGAGACTATAACTACAGCCCGAGTTAAAAATAGCACTGATAGTAGATAACAATTGTAAATCCTCTGTGATAAATTGCATCAATTATTTAATTTGAATTTTCTGAACTACAGATATGTATTAAAATAAAAATGAAAAATAATGCAGTGCATACATGCACAATTTTGTCCACTGGAAATGGTTTATACTGGGTAATAGAACTTTCTTTCAAAGTTTATATACTAAGGATTTTAAAATTTATTTTGATTTTATAGACAGGATCTCTGTGGCCCAGCCTGGAGAGTAGTGCTCACTGCAGCTTCGAACTCCCGGACTCAAGAGATCCTCCCACCTCAGCCTCCCAGTAGCTGGGACTACAAGTATGTACCATCACACCTGGATAATTAGAAAAAAAATTGTAAAGATGGGGTTTCAGTATATTGACCAGGCTGGTATGGAACTCCTGGTCTCAAACAACGCTCCCACCTCAACCTTCTGAAGTGCTGGGATTGCAGGCATGAGACATCGCACCTGTCTATTCTCTAACCATCCTATAATAAGAGTTAAAATGCTGTGAATTGTACTTAATTCACTTAAATCTGAAGGGTCTTTTAAAAACTATTTAGCAGTTAAAGACATTTGACATCAAATGAATTTAAAGAACTTTAATTATAAAGAAGGCTTTAGATTCATAAAACCATGTATGAATTAATTAGTCTCTGCAGGGATGTGGTATTCAAATGACCAACAGAGGTCAACATGCATGTGTGTTATAGAATGGAGAAAGGAAAAGAAAGAGAGAAAAATGTAAATACATAGTCCTCCCTTATCTGAGATTTCACTTTCCAAAGTTTCAGTGACTTGATGTCCACCACAGTTTGAAAATACTAAATGAAATCTTCCAGAAATAAACAATTTATACATTTTCAATTGTGTATCACTCTGAGTAGCATGATGGAATCTTTCACCATCCAGAGCAGCTCCCCTCTGTCCCTTTCAGGATGGGAATGCTCCTTCGTCCACACTCTGCAGTACCTACCCATTAGTCATTTAGGAGCCATCGCGATGATCAAGTCCACTGTGGTGGTATCGCAATGCTTGTGTTAAGGGTATGTGCAAGAGTAGTGATGCGGGCAATTCAAAGATGCCAAAGAGAAGCTGTAAAGTGCTTCATTTAAATGAAAAGGTGAGAGTTCTCAACTTCAAGAAAGAAAAAAACTCATATGCTGAGAGGCGGCTAAGATCACCAATGGAAATGAATCTTCTATCTGCGAAATTGTGAAGAAGGAAAACGAAATTCATTCTAGTTTTGTGGTTACATTACAACCTGCAAAAGTTACAGCCACAATATGTAATAACTGCTTAGTCAAAATAGAAAAGCCATTACATTTGTGGGTTAAAGACATGAACAGAAATGTGTTTTGATTGACAGTGATCAGGTCGGTGCCATCCTCGGTTTCAGGTATCCACTGGGGGTTTGGAATGTATGTTCCTCAGATAAGAGGGGACACTGTGCGTTTCTTTTCTACCAGACTTCAATCACAGAGAAGACAGACTAGTGCAGGAGGTGGACACACGCGAGTGTGCCCCTCCTTGGGGTCCTACCTCCTGGTGTTCATGTTCTTCTGTGATCCCTTCCCCTGGAGTGCCAACAGAACCTGTGACTTGTTACTAACCAACAGAACATAGCAAAGGCAGTGAGACATCAGTCCCAGGAAGCAGTCTTGCTGGTAGACTCACACTGGAGCCTCTCTGTTAAGAGTCTGGCTTTGTAATCAACCATGCTGCAGGGCTTGGGGTGCAGGGAGCTGAGGGTGGCCTATGGCCAGCAGGAAGCCAGAGCCCTCAGTCCTACACCAGGAAGAAATTAATTCCGTCATCAACCTGGACAGCTTAGAAGTGGATTCTTCTCCTGGGATGCCTCTGAAGTGCGAACACAACCACCCCCAACACCTTCACTGCAGCCTTTTGAGACCCTAAGCAAAGGATTCAGCTAAGCCACCGCTGGACTCTGGACCCATGGGGACTGAGATGATAAATGTGCGTTTTAAGGCACATAGTAAGTTACTGTCGGACAATAGAAAACTAACTAAACTAGCCTAAAGCAATTCATGAAAACCAGTATATAAATCAAGAAAAAATTACTTTCATAATTTTTGAGTATCTGTGGGGTAATTTTTATCGACTATGCCTGGAGGAAAAGGAAGAGAGAGAATGGGGAATAGAGAGTTTTTTGGAAAGCTCTGGTTACAGACATTTTATTTACAGGGCATTCATAGCAGAGGTTGAGAGAATTGAAGAAAGCCTTTTGAGTGGAACTAATATTATTAAGAAGCCATGGAACAAGAAAATGCAAGATGCATTTGAAGAACCACAGAGAGAGGAACTGGAATAGAAACATTCGCAGTAGCAAAATTAGAGAGGATAAAAAATATGAAAAGTCAATTTACAAACATCTTGAAACTAAGCAACATAGAGAGGGTTATTTATCCTGCTGGGTAAAGGAAGACAGAAAGAATGGGAATAATATGGTACAAAGAGGATATTTTTACAAATAGTGTTAATATACTGCTGGGTATGACAGATTAGAGAAAAGAAACTTTAAAGGTAGAAACATCAGGTAGAGAATTATTACAATAATCTAAGAATAGCCCAACTTGGCGAAAACTCTGGTCAGTGCAATTCAATCAATCCTGAATAAGTATTGTTCAAGCATAAACATTAAGTCAATATAGTTGTGGCTCTTGGTATTTAATCAAGTTTTCATTGAGACTCATTAAGTTCAGACTTTGCAATGAAGACATTAACTAGAAGAATCAATGAGATCATGTATATTCTGAAAGAATAATTCTCCACTAAACAGAAGCTGATGAAAAAGAAGACTTTGGCTAAAAACTCAGTCATTTATATGCAAGCCCGTCCCGTTCTTAGGTAGGAAATGAGTTGGGCAGTAAAGAAAAAGGTTGGAAATAACTTGCAAAAGAAAATAGCAGAAATTTTTATTTTGTGCAAAGGAGGATAAAGAAAAGAAGGAAAAGGTAAGAAAATAAAGGATGGCTTTATTCTTTTGTTGAAAGTTCCTTCAAACCTTCCTACTGAAGTCTGAAGGATTCACAAAAGCCTGTACAAGTGATTTTTAATTTTGTTTTGCATGGTATCCACCTTTTGAGTTTGAGCTTTATGCTAAACAGATTTGAGAGTATCTGGTGGAAGGTATTGGGCTTATCTGAGAAATGAGGATTTTTATTCAATTAGTGGGAAAAGCAGTGGGACTTCAGATGAGAGCTGGTTCATATACACATTTGGTAAAATAATGTAGGTACATATACACCTCATGATATCATATGAAAAGCAAGCGACACACTACAGTTCCCATTACAAATTGTTAGATGTAGAATCTCATTTTGAATACTATTTCTATAACATGCCGTTCCTTGATTAATTATTTTCTGCTGGAAATGAAACAACTAGAAAAATGCTGGCTGTGTGGTGTTTAAAAGTCTGGTTTGGTATTGTTTGAGCTTTTCAGCTTTAACTTCTTTGCTGCTATTATATTTTTTATCTTTTATATTTCTGAGGCTCTGTATTTGTACATTCATTACCTTTCTACAAAACGGCAGTTAATAAAATTAGGCAAGGAAATAGATGATTTGTCTGAGTTCAACATAAGTAAGTTTTCAATGAAAGTTAATTGAATTCTTACTAAATATGATAATTGCAAAGATCATAAAAATGTCTATTGTTCACTTAGAAATCCGTATGGGTCATTCAAGTAAAATGATTTAACTATTATAATACAGTATCATAATAAAATGGGTTCTTTTACAATTATTAGTTTAATCAGCAAGTAAGATTAAAAATGTCTGTATATGCATTTAAAGGCAAACATGGACATAGATAACTAAATGTACAATTATTTAATGTAGCTAAACAATTATATTATTTAATGTATTTTAATGTCCACAATGCATTTTTTAAGGTTCTTGGTGATAAAAATAACAGTTTAATGAAAATTTTGAAAATTCAAAATAGAGACTATTTCTTATGATTAACAGATTTGAAACACATTTGAATTATGAAAATAAAATTCTATTTGACTGAAAAGCAAATTGTTGTCATAACAACAATATATGTTCTTAAAGATCATCACCTAAAGTTTTAAAATTGTCACAGTATTTTACAGCAATAGTTTAATCATCTCTTCCTTGTAATAATTATAACTTGCATTAAACATAAAGACAATACATGCCTATAGTGATCCCTTGACAGTTTATTAATAAGAAGGCTACTATTTAACAATCATCTAGCTGATGCCCAATCTTAATAACACGCTTGTAAGCCAGTACTAACTCTGCTTAACTGGTAAGGAAACCAAGGCTCAGAGACATTAACTTGACTTGCATGATACCATCGAGACACATAAATAACCTATGTGACATTTATAACTCACACATCACTGCTTCCAAAATTGATGGTCTTTCGAAAATATATTTTCATGAAGCACTTTAATAAATTTATACAACTGTGTATTTAATCCATAGCCCTTCAAATGCCCACCTGCATAAAAAGTTCAGGGGAAAAGAAGGAAGAATTCATGGGAGTCTGTTTTCTCCCTAAATCCTACTTCTGGACTAAAAATAATGTCTATTTATGATGAAACCTATGCAAAGTCTGATCCTGACAGTCTCAGGAATTATGCAGCAGTTCTAGTTCAGCCTGCAGCTCTAGTTCAAGCATGTCATCATTTTAGTATAAAGAACTTGGAGAACAGGACTGTCATAATATTGGTTGAAATTTTAAAGATGAATGAATTCAATTATATACAAAATAATAAAATAATGATGAGAACTGTAACTTCTAGTTATAAAGCCTCAAATTCACACTCATAGGATCTATCACGTCAGTACTATTTCTACCGATGAGAAAGTTTAGTTAAGTTCAGAAAGTTTAGTTAACGTTCCTGACTTGTTCATGACCTCCTAGGGCATCCCGTTCTCAAGGTGTAAATCTGCTTCCTTGCATGGAGCTACATTCTGTTTCTCTTGTAATTTTAGCTGGGGCCTTTTAATTTCCTATTTTTTTACAAGAGAAAGAATTACAAGGGCCTCCTTTTACCCAGCTCCAATACTGAACAAACATAAGTCACAATAAGAAGAAGCTATGAGAGTAAACCCCACATGGCAAATGCTTCGGGTATTTCAAAGCTATTCTGCTTTGAGCTTTCTCTTCTTTGAGTGAAATACCCATAGTTACTCTGCCTCTTCCTATGTAAGATGGCTTTAGGTTCCTCATCTTTCTCAAATGTCCTCTGTCCTGGAATCTCCTCTCTATAGCTAGATCGACCAAGCCTGTCAAATTACATTTTATTATCCCAGTCCTTCTGCCTCCCTTGTTTTAGATAGCATATTCCACTATTGCCAACTTTGGATTTATTTATTAGGAAAGGGTAGCGCTCATATTACATTATTGCCAAAAAAAATCACACTTGATAAATTCTTTACTTAAGCAATCAGTATTTTAGAATTTACATTTGCCCTTGCCTCATTTTTCTATTGTGAGTTAAGTACGTTGTTCAAATTCATCAAGTTCTTTTTAGATTCTCCTTCTATACTCAACATGTTTTCCACTTCTTTCAGCTACAGACTTAGAAAATGTATATAGCCCAGAAATGAGTGATTTAAAACGAATGCAAAGCAAGAACCCAGGAAGCTGCAGGAATTCTGAACCTTAAAGTAAAGAATTTGTGCAACTGTGAGCGGCTGTGATTTTTCTACAGTTGGTAGATCAGCTCTGGAGAGAGAAGTGACAAGCCTGGTATGGTTCAATGTGAAGAAAACATCAGCCTGGAACACACAGGAGAGACTGTGTGATTATAATTATTTAGGATACTGAAGATCATGAGGCCAGAACCAGGGACTTACCCATAACCATTTCTGCCAATGTCATTTATCAAACCCCTGGGGAAAAGACACTGCACTGCAATTAGTCTACTAATCTACAGAGATGTGAGATTTATATTCTAATTATACGTTGCTATGCATATATTTATGCTTAACATAAATCCATATTTAATAACTACATAATCTTCTTCCATTGTGTGGAATCAGTCATTACATGTGAATCCTTGTCATCTGAAAAAAAATGCAAAGTCATATAGCTCCCTTTTGAATTTTAGAATAGGTAGTCAAACCAAAACAGAACCATATGAACTTGATAATTATTCTTGACCATGGTGATATCCTAGGGGACTGGTGGGTAAGCAGCCATTGTTCCAGGACCATGTCCAGCCTGGGCTGCTGCTGTCAGCTGTACCACCCACAGCCCATGTCTCCCACTGGCTTCACAGCAAATAAACTATTTTCCAGGAAGCATCTCACTCCCCAGTTACAAACCACCCCTCTTCCCACTGCCACTGCATTTTCGTCAGGCCGCTGAACATCCGTATCACCCAGGAGAATTGTTGTCTGTTCTCTTCTTCATGATTTACAGCATCAATTTCATAACACTTCAGGAAGTTAGAACTTCCTACGAGTAAAAATAAAAATGTAGGGAATTATTTTGGTTCAGACGTTTGAATCTCTGGTTTAAGCCCTCAAATAGTTTTAGAAATGATCATTGCCAATCTCTTCTTTGTGACTCTGAATCAAAGTACTCAGAGCTGATGTCCGATCGCCTCCACAGCCCCTGGCTGGGCCCTTGACCCTGTTCTGGCCTGGTGTCATCACAGCTTCCTTCACTAGATGTGCCAGTTGCAGTTCCTGCCCTTGTATTCCTACCTGGATCTCAGTTCTCAATGTAAATATTACAGGCCTTTATCTTTAAAATACTTGAAGAAATTTTAATATGTATAATGTCTTTAAAGTACTTTTAAGCTATGATGAAAGGGACTGTATTGCCCACGGAAAGGCCTACTTAAATCTCCTGTTGCAAAAAGCGTAAGTGGCTCAGGCCCAGCTGCTGTGGGAGTCACACATAGGCCACACATCATCAGCTGCTCCCAGCCTACTCGACTGAGTATAAAAGGGATGTTCATCAAGGCAGCTCCACTCCTGTAAGATGCAGGATCCTCTTGCAGCCAACTCTGCCGGGATGAGAACTACTTCTCAGCCTACTGGGGAATTCTTAGATCTTTGCTACATCCTGAAACATTTCCTACCAGATCTGCTGCTTTCTTCTCTGGGTCTATGGGCTGACCTGTGTTTCCCAAAATTCCTATATTGAAGCAACTTCAGAATGTGACTGTATCCAAAGACAGGGTCTTTCAGGAGGTTCATGAAGATTCACTAAGGTCATTAGGGTGGGTTCTAATCCAATCAATATACCTGGTGCCCTCACAGACAAGGAGGTTAGGACACAGACACATAAGGACAGAGGATGAACCTGTGAAGACAGAGGGAAGATGGCTGCCTGCAAGCCAAGGACACTGGTTTCAGAAGAAACCAAATTTCCTGACATGGCACCTTAATCTTGGACTTCTTGCCTTCAGAACCGTTAGAAAATACATGTCTGTTGTGTAAGCTGCCCAGGCTGTGGTATTTTGTGATAGCAGTCTGGGCAGCTATCGACTGTCAGTGAAGGTCACACCAGGATGGGACATTTGAAGGTCTTCTCAGCCTCATCTGGGACCTTCCTTGTATAACAAGAACAAACAACTGATTTTCCTTCTGCTGCGCCCTAAACACTCAACACAAACACTTCTGTGATCATGTAACTGGGAGACAGGAGCAGGTTGCAGGGGTGTTCCAAAGATGCTTACTGTTCCCCAATCGGATGTGTTTTCCCAGGTTCTTGGGCCTCACTTACCCAAGAATGGGGAAAGGGCCCTGGTGGCGCAGTGAGCTTGTTCAAGTAAGTATTGGACTCAGAGAGTTTTGCAGAAAAGCAATTTATTAGGCAGAGAGAGAGAGAAAGAGAGAGAGAGAGAGAGCTCCCGCACTGTTGTCAGAGGGGATCCATAGATGGAGTCCACATAGTTAAGGAAGTAGCAGGGATTTTAACCCCGGAGTTACTCCCACCCCATTCAAGTTCTCGTCCAGTGAGAGGAGCTTTTTTAAACTTCCTCTGGAGTGACTGATCTTTGACTCTTGATGCTGGATTGGCTGCCTGGCATGCAATACAGCCCCTCCTTCCAAGGCGTTTGGTGGGCTTTCTAAACAAAGGAAGTGTCTACCCTTTCAGCACAAGGGAAAGTTAGACAAAGAACTCTAGGCTCCAGGATGGGAAAGTGGATGGAGGCATGGTGCTGGGAAGTTCTTGCCTTTGAAACCACACCCCTTGTGGACCCAGGAAGAGAAGAAGTTAACATAGTCCTTCAATCACATGCATAGGGGTTTTCACCACACCAAGCAATCACCCAGTGGACACCAGCAATTCCATTAGATTTTGCACAGGTAAATGCGCAGGTGAGGGCTCAGTCCCACAAGGCTCCTCCCATTTCAGATGCCAGTTCTGAGCCCCAGGTTGTGGCCTGTAGTTTTGACCAACCAGCTATGAATTGGGGTTCCCACGACCCCCTTCTTGGGTTCAATAATTTTCTAGGACAACTCCCAGAACTCAGGGATACACTTGACTTACGTTTACCCATTTTTTGTAAAGGGTATTAAGACACACACAGAAGAACGGCTGGCAAAAAGGCACATACGGTGGGTCTGGGGCCAGGCAGGGAGCTTCCAGGCTCACCAGGCAGCCCTTGCAGCCCCCTGATGAGTTCAGTAATCTGGGAACTCCCTAAACCCCACAGTTCAGAGATTTTTATGGAGTATTCATCACGTAGGCATGATCACTTATTCAGTCGACATCCAACTTTTCTTCCTCCTCCAGAGGTTACGGGTTGGAGTTGAGAATTCCAAGCTCCTAATCATGGCTGGGTGACCAGCCCCCAGCCAGGAGCCACTAGGGGCTGCCTCATTAGAACAAAATATGTCCCTATCACCCAGGAAATCCCAAGGGATTAGGAGCTCTGTGTTGGAAACTAAGGGTAGATATATACATATATATATACACACATACACACACACACACACAGATCCACAAATCCACAGATATAAATAGACACAGATATAGATATATACACACACACAATTTGAGATATATATCTTATTCTAGCACAATAGCACACATCTCCGTTTCTCTTGCTGGTGTTCCCCTCACAAATCTCTTGCAAATCTAACCTCCTCTTGGTGTCTACTTCTCAATGGATCCAAACTAACACAGACTTGCTAAAAGGAGACACAAGCCAAAACACACCGTTCATGCTTGAAACAACCTCGTAAGGTGAAAAGAGAAAAGAACGTCCTAGGAGTTGCCCCCACGTGGAATCCAGCCTGCACACCCTTCCTGTTGTCATCTAAGAAGGCAACACATCTGGTCTGGAATGGGGGCTTACACCTATAATCCCAGCATGATGGGAGGTCGAGGAGGGTGAATCATGAGGTCAGGAGATCAAGATCATCCTGACCAACATGGTGAAACGCTGTTTCTACTAAAAATACAAAAATTAGCTGGGTGTGGTGGTGTGTATCTGTAGTCCCAGCTACTCAGGAGCCTGGGGCAGGAGAATTGCTTGAACCCAGGAGGTGGAGGTTGCAGTGAGCCAAGATCGCACCACTGCACTCCAGCCTGGGTGAAAGAGCAAGACTCTGTCTCAAAAACAAAAAAAAAAAAAAGAAAAGAAAAGAAAGAAAAAGAAGGCAACACATCTTGTTTCTCTAGAATCACCAGAGGCATAAAGCATGGTGCTTCCTTTCATCTGTCCCACTCAAAAAAGAAGTTCAGGGGACACACACCAAGGCCCTAGATTCTCAGGCTTAACATTAAGCCTTATCTTTCTATGATTCAAATGGGAGGTAAAATTGTGTTTGTGATCTTTATTTTATTAGAATAAGAAGGTAATTCTGTTTCTTTATAGAATCATTTTCAATTGAGAAGGAAACAGAGGCAGTTGTCAAAATCTATGTTGCCCCAGGGTATTCAAAAATGGCTTCTACAATCACGCAAGAGTGGTTAGCCAAATTACAGCTTCTTAGATCACACACCAATTCTGCATAAAGCGGCTCATTTATCAGACACAGATTTCCCACTTGTAAATGCTTCCTGTGAGAGTTAGGTCATGGACTATAAGGTTTGGGTGTTTTTCTCTTTCTTTTTTTTTTTTTTTTTTTTTGCACAATGCTAAATTAATCAGTAATTCTTACTACCTGTGGTCAAAGGCTACTATAGAACAGCAGGAAGGAAGGAAAAAGAAGATTCTCCTGTGAGCCTATCACAAGCCAGTAACTTTGCTTGGGATTATAAATGATTGAGGACATAATCTCACATCTCAGTTGCTTACGGTGGGAAGGATAAGGCACTTATATCGAGAATTGAATCATAATTGTATAAATAAGTGAATTCTAGATCCACAGATAAAATGCCTGTGGGAGTACAGAAGAGAAATATAACTCTTTCAGCTGAGGAAATCGGGGAAGATTTCTGAAGGAGGTACTATTTAATTCAGGCATTAGGATGAATAGAATTTAGATATTTTGAGATGGGGGTAAGGATGAGAAACAGAAAGAGGAAACCCACAGAGGCCATTTATACAGCACCCTTGACATAAGTGGCTCCATCTTAGAAAAAGACTCTAGCTTATATTTCATAAGGCACCTTGCCAGCAGGGACCATATATTTTGCTTGATCAATAAAGACTGCATCCAACCAGAAAAGGACATGACAAAGCACGTTCTTCCACTAACAATCCTAACCAGAGGACTCTCAGCCATAAAAATAGCAAGACTTCAGCAGCTTGAAACGGCCTCTTAAGAGACAGTCTTACTGTCCCTTGTGATCGGCACCCAGAATCTACCACCGAACGCTCTGCCCACATCACCGACTCTTCCATGCACGACCTATGCATGGTCTGCCCAGGCCAGACCAGGATACTCATTTTGTCTACACTACTCTCCCTGGACTGGTTCCTTAACCCTTTTTCCTTCCCCTTGATGTTAAATGTCACTTTGTTTGTCATGGAATATTTAATCTATAGCATTTATCTATTGATTAAACAAACTAGTATATATGGTTTGCAAAACCGATTGATGTGTGGAGTGTCTTGAGCTTGTGTGCCCCGGCAGCTCTGACTACAAGCAAATGGGAAGCACTACCACAAATTGCCTCCTTGGGAATTCCATGCAGCTCATGGCTTTTGTGATTGAAATAACATCAATAAAAGCCTGACATTGTAGAAAGACACAAACCTGGGCCTCTTGTTATCTCTGACCTTGCACTGCTCACAATAGGCAGGAAACCAACCACTGTATTCAAGGAATGGCAAGGTCCCTATTAGATCAGATTCATCATGTTTCTCAACAGAGATGATTGAGGCATTTGGAACAGGATGGGATTTTTTGGTTTAGCACCGTGCCATAGACTGCACAATGTTTAGCGTCTCTATCCCCTGAAAAGATCATTTCAGTGGTCTCCAAGAGTCATTTGGCAAATATGTCAAGTTAAAAACTGCTAGAATCTAACTGAAACAGATTTCTGGCCCCACCCTCCAGTTTCTGATTTAGCAGGTCTGGGATGGGGTCTGGTAATTTGCATTTCTAACAAGTTCTCAGATGAGGAGGAAGCTCCTGTCCTGGGAAGAGTCTTGGGGCACCATTGTCTACGGAGTATAAAATAAAGAAATGGAAAGTCATATTGGAATAATAAGATTGTGGAGGATCATGAATAGCAACGTAGTTATAGGGATAAAGAGTCTCTGAAGTCAAATGCCTAACTACATTTCCACCACTCCATTCAAGACTTAAAGAGAGAGAAACATAAAAGAGAAACATGGATGGCTTTAGAAATCTCTTGGGAGAGAATTAAAACTCTGGCTCTCTGTCTCTCTACTCACCCCTGTAGCTGTGGAACAGCACTACCAGCAGAGTAATAACAAGGAGCACCTGTTCACTTCCTTGATGGAAAAAAGGAAAGAAGAGGAAGATCAGAAAAACAAGACCAATGGGACGAGTGTTTATTCTGGACCATAAGCTCCCCAAATCAAGAAACTCACCTGATTTTGCTCAGTACAACCTCCCACATAGAACACTATTCTGGGCACATATATGCCACGGAAAATATATATGGCAAAGGAATGAATGAATGAGAGCTGGAACAACATTGGAAGTGGAGAGTAGGCAATAGAGAAGGACGCTGTAAGAGTTGCAAGCCTCCCATTAGGCACCGAGTCACACACAGGGTGAAGGGCAAAGCCTTTTACTGAAACTCGTTAGCAGAGTCTGGAAGGGAGATGTGAAAGAGCCATGGTCAGTTTATACAGAAAGTATCAAATATAACTATTAGATTTCAGACTGGAGTTTCTAGAAAAAAAAAAAACCACGGCGACATTATTGACACACGCACATGTGGGGAAGAGAAGCATATTTTTGTGAGGAAGGAGGAGTGGGTGTGTGGAAAAACAGATCTGCGTTAGACATAAGTGGTTTTACATGCCTGCATGTTTTTTTTTATTAAAAATGTAAGAGACAAAGTTAGAGCAGTGACCAGACTTTGGAAAAATCAAATTTGGATATGATCCTATGAAAGAGCTCAAGGTCATGAGAAAGATATTTGACATGTTTGAGTCAAAAATCATATTGGCAAGAATTTGTTAATAAGCATTGAGATTTTAATAAAATCACGGTATAAGAAGTCACTACACAAATGGAAAATATAAGCTACCACACCATTGTTCACACACGAAATCTGGGACCCTAAAAAAAACCCTGAACCTCTCCCATGCCCTCCTTCAGCTCCCCATCTGTAGGCTGAGTCCACTGGGGGATCCACAATGGTGGGAGGAGATATGTAATGAAGAAATTTGGGTTCTTACCAACATCATGCCTCCTTGTCCTATGGCAAATAGCAAGACCAATTGACCCACATGTGTATAATAACTAGAAACATACGTTTTGGATTAAAAAGTGCCTCAAGGTGTTTTAAAAAGTGGTGTTCTTGATTGTGCTCATAGCACCTAATTTTGCTTTCTCTCTCTATGTAGATGAGTCTTAAAAAGTGCCAAACTTGACGCAAAGCCCGCATTACAGAATTTTTGAGAGGTGGATCCAGACATCATATATTGACCTTCGATATGTAGACAAATAACAGACTAGACAGCTGGCAATCTAATATTCAGTAAGATGAATGGAAAAAAACTCATTTTTTTTTGCATTGTAGAAATAGCTAGCTATCTAGAAATGGACATCTTATGTTAATTTCAAAACAAATATGCAAAAAATAACATAGACAGTAATTAAGACATGTGTAACATGCGAGCAACTATACTCTGCCAGGCACTGGGATCCAGGCACTTGGATGAGAGCCAGGCCCTGCTCTCATGGAGCCCACTGTGAGTTCTGGTCCCAGCAAAGCAAATGTGCAATGCCATGATACACTGTGTGACATCTGCTGGAATGGAGCAGCTCCAGGCACTAAGGGACCAATCTGGGAGGCAGCAAAGCCTACTCTGAAGAAGTGCTCTAGGTTCAGAGCTCAGATAGAAACTGGATCTAAGAGATGAATGGGGATTATCCACACAGAAAGAGCTGAGAGTATTGAGACTCGAACATATAGAGTTTTAGATAGGGGATTGCACAAGAGGTTGAGGAGCTGAATGAGCCTAGGTACCATGAGAATGGCTGGTATGGGAGGTGGGCTGGGTGTGAAATGGGACGGGTGAAGGCCAGGTATGCCAACAATCACTCTGAAAGGATTAAAGATCAACAAGGACTACTCTCTTGAAAATAAGTTTGGAAATTAAGCATTATTACAAGATTTTTTTGCAGAAGCAAGAAAAGTACACTAAGATTATCTTCATTAGAGAGAGAAGAATGAATCTAAGGGAGGACAAGACTGAAGATAATGTCATCAGTTTAGGCACAGTTGCAATAATCCAGATGCAAAATTATGGCGGCTGGCCATAACCAGGTCATGACGGTGGGGACTGAGCAGTCTCGTAGATGTAAAAGATGCTTAGGAAGAGGCTCCTTTTTCTTATTTGCTCATTGAGCAAATATTCTTGATCACCTACTTTGCACGAGTCATTGTTCCAGAAGCCAGGGAGCAGTGCTAAACTAAGCAAAAAAGCTCTTACTCATATAAACCTACAATCTACCAGGAGGAGACAGACAACAGAAACTCAAGGAAATAAGGAATTTGCTGCAAGATGATAAGTGCAATTAAAAAGAAAAAGCAGATGAGTGGAGAGAGTGAGGGGGTTGGGTTGATGTGGGTCAGTAGCAAAGCATTTGAGTGGCGATCTGACAGATGAGTAGGCAGCATTTGAGTGGCGATCTGACAGATGTGGATAGTGATCCATGCAGAATCTAGATTAGTAAGTACAAAGACCCTGAGGCAGGAGCAGGCTAGAGGTATTTAAGAAAAAAAATCTTCTGTTGAAGCCCAATTCCCAATATGATGGTTCTAGGAGGTGGGGCCTCTGGGAGGTGATTACCTGATGGGGGTAAAGTCCTCATTGATGGGATTCTTTATAAAGGAAACCACAGAATGCTCCCTTGCCCTTTGGATCCTTTGAGTACTTAGTGAGAAGCTGCCATCGAAGAACTCAAAAGCAGACTCTCACCAGACATCAAAGTTGCCAGAACCTCAACCCTGGACTTCCCAGCCTACAGCCCTTTGAGAGCATGCATTCTATGGTTCAAGCCACCAGGTCTGTGGTATTTTGTTATGTCAGCCCTAGCAAACCAATACTCATATGAGCTCTAGAATTTGCAGAGGCGAAGAGTAACCTGCATGGGAGACTGAGAGGGAAAGATCAGTGAGGGAGATGAAGAACCAAGGAGAGAAAGCCAGCTGAAGAAAAGCAAGTGAAACAAGTCAGTGGAAAAGGAAGAAATAATGGATGTCAACGATGCTTGTGGATGAATATGACATGGACTAAAAATGTACCCTCTGAACTTGGCAGCAGGGAGATCATGGCTACAGGCAGATCTGGTGGAATCGCTGGGGAAAAGCCTGCTAGGGGTGTTTTCAAGAGACAATGGAAGAGAGAAAGCGGAGCCTGTGAGTACAGACAACTTCTGAGGCGTGCTGGTTAAGAAGGAAATGAAAACGAAGGGGAGGTGGTTTGGCTTTCTTTTCTTTTTACTTCTAAAGACATTAAAATTCTTTTTCCCTTCTGTGGATATGATCCTATCCTGTGGATCATGAAAGGCTGATAGAGTAATGATCTTGAGAAGTGCAGAGGTGTTGGCTCCAATGTGGCAGTTGTAACACTGTTTGCAAATGCTGCTTTATGAAGCAGTGTTTACGCGTGTCCAGTTTTAGAAATTCTCTGTGTACTGAAAAGGCTCAGAAAAATCCTGATAATATATTCTGTTCTGTCCATTCTTGCACTCAGTAAGCAATTTCTCTGATCTTATAAATGGCACATCTACATCTTCCCTGCAGAACATCTTGCTTCTGCATGCTATGGCGGCACTGTCAGAGGCAGCGATCATCTACAGATTGTTTTGCAGCTGCACTTCACTTGTGCACTAAGCAGAAAGCAGTCCAGGCCGCTGACAGATTGTGCCTTTTTCCTATGAAAATTACCAGTCATTTCTTCTTCTTTCTCATAGACTGTTGTGAGCACAATAAATCAGAAAACTCTAGGTTTATGCCAGGAATGGCAATACTGTCTAAAACTTGATGGATTGGAGACCTGAGCTGTAGCGTTCATTCAGCTACCTAAAATGTTTGCGTTTTTCCAGTTTCAATTTAATCAAAACTTGACTGTGAAGAGACAGAAGTGACAGACTTCAGGTTTTGTCATTAATCCTTATTAGACATCCGGCTCAGGAGAAGGGAGCAGCTCTAAGAAATAACATTGTATGGAGCAAGAAAGTTACACAGAGGAAGTGACACTACAAAATCAGGAGACAGTGTTTTAATTAT
The DNA here is from genome assembly GCA_963573385.1 of Cacajao melanocephalus. NCBI lineage: Eukaryota > Metazoa > Chordata > Mammalia > Primates > Pitheciidae > Cacajao > Cacajao melanocephalus. The sequence continues at coordinate 13,555 of CAUYLG010017539.1, read as the reverse complement.
AAAGACCAGAACCCATTACTCATTATTTCCTTCCCACTTCCCTAAATATGCAAAAATATTGCGTTAAAATAAGTATATATGTGCATTATATATATAGGTACATATGTATATGTGTATGAATATGCATATACATATATACATATATACACATATATACATATATACATGTATATATGTGTATATATGTATATATGTATATATGTGTATATATGTATATATGTGTATATATGTATATGGATATATGTATATATGTATATGTGTATATATGTATATATGTATACATATATGTGTATATATGTATATGTGTATACATGTATATATGTGTATATATGTATATATGTGTATATATGTATATATACACACATGTATATATGTGTATATATGTATATGCATATATGTACCTATATATGTATGTATATGTATATGCATATATGTACCTATATATGTGCATTATATATAGGTACATATATGCATATACATATATATACATATATATATGTATATATAGGTATATATGTGTATATATGTGTGTATCTATGCATAGATGTATATATGTGTATATATACATATACACATACACATGTATATATGTGTATATATGTATATATGTGTATTCATATATGTACCTATATATAATGCACACATATATATAATATATATGTACCTATATAATGCACATGTGTATATGTGTATATATGTATATATGTATATGCATATATGTACCTATATATAATGCACATATATACATATATGTCAATATATGTGCATATATGTATAGGCATATATGTACCTATATATATATAATGCACATATATACATATACGTGAATATATGTATATATACCTGTATATGTATATATATGCATGTGTGTGTGTGTGTGTGTGTATACACACATACATATGAGACATATGTATGTGCATCTTATTGGTTCTAGTTCTCTGGAGGACCCTGACTCATACACAGTCTCTGTGGCAAGAATAGAGAGAAATATTATGAAGTTCATTAGGGCAGGAAAAGAAAATTCTTTCTCCTTGTGCCTTTGCTCAAGCTTTTCTTTCTTCCCTGAATCCCCTCTCCCTTCTGCACATCCCTAGCACCTAGAACAGTACATGGAAGATGACAAGGATTCAATCAACATTTGCTGCATGAATGAAAGAATGAATGACGAAGGAATCCTGATCCTCTTCTTTGCACAGCACACATTTTAGTGAAAGATGTGGGAATACAAACAAAAGATCACACTTGAAGAAATTCGTGTTGGCAGTGGTGCAGGGGAAGGGCTCTGTGTGTTTCACCTGAGGATGTCAGGGAGGGCTTCTCTAGGGAGAGGAGACGTACATCACAAGGAACGGAGGAAGGGTGCTCATGGTAGGTAGGGAAATCCCTGGAGCAAAGACACAGTAGACACAGCAGAAAGCAAGTGCATTTCCCATTCTAGGAACTGCCGAACTACCACATAAACCAGCCACGCCTCTCCTCTGGCTTCTGTGGCTGCTGAGAAGGCTAGTCCCATGACTTGCAGCTGTGTCACTCCATGTGGACTTTGGTCCACATTCTCATGCTGTCCTCCCTCTGTGCGTGCTCACACTCTCCCCTTCTTTTCAATGGACACCAGTCCCTGGACGAGGACCCACCCTAATACCGATGACCTTATCTGAACTTGATTATATTTGCAAATACTCTATTTCCAAATAACATCATACAGGTTTTCAGTAGACATAAATTTTTAACCTAGTACAGTACCTCATAGGATTATTTTCAGATTAAATGAGACAATATGTATAAAGTGTTTGGAGAGATGGCAGACATGCACACACACATACACACACACACACATAATCACACATTAGCAAAAAACAATGAATAAAAATATTGCTCCATGATCCTTAATAGCGCAAAATTTTCCCTTTCAATACATTTCCAAAGGTACTATCAAATTCCTGTTTCTCATTGTCATTTACCTCCGTGCCCTTAGCTTACCTATCTTCAGCCTTTTTCAATTTCATTATAATTTAAAATATGATCACCTAAAACATTCCTAAAGGCATGCTATTATTCTTATATATTCCTATATATTTATATTCATGGTGATTATCACTGAATCACATACCAATGTCATTATTTAACCACTCTTTACTCCTCCGATAACATCTCTTAATTCCCATCAAATCATAATAGTAGCTAACGTTTATTATGCATATGACAATGCACAGCAGATTCTATTTGCAGGTATTTGCATATATTATCTAACCTACTAGTTTCACGACCACTTACTGAAGAGGTACACCGCTTAACCTTATTTGCAGAAAGATGAGGCACAGAAAGCGCCCTGGCCAGGGACACACAGCTCTTAAGTACCAGAGTACAGATCAACCCCCAGACTGAACTCCAGAGCTAGATCCTTGATGCTAAACCCAAGTGATGCTGCTTCTGTGGTGATGCCCTCATATCAGAAATCTGCTTTCCTCTGGCTGGACTGCTGCCCTCCCGCTACTGATCACAGCTGAAAGTCCCTTTCTCTCTTCCTATCGAACTCATAAAATGTTGAGGAGAGCACGGTTTCAGTTTCAGATTCATGCCATCCTACCTCACCCCAATGAATGCCCACAACAACTCCTTTTTAATGAATGGAGCCTCCATCTACATTATAAATGATTATATAAAGCATATTTTTCCTCTTTTTCCAATTATTCTCACAACACCTATGAAAGTTGTGACTGTATAGCAGACAATTAAAATAGTACTGCTCAGAAATATGAATTTGTGTTCATGAAATGTTAAGCCATGCATTCACTTCATACAGAATCCTTCAGAATTTAAATGTAATTAATCTGTAACCTTTTGTAATTTTATATCTGATTTGGAAATGGGCAACTTTAATTACCTAGCAGCTGTTCCCTATTAATTGAAGGCATCATAACACACTGAATGTATCTTTGTGAAATTCTAACCTGCCCCGGAGGGCTAGAGTCAGCATGTGCCTGAGCTCTACATATTTGACCATACAAATCTCTGACATACGTGGGTACGTAGAGCTGGAAAACTCACCCTTTTTGTCTAAAATCCAGAAGCCATTCTTTTGTATCTTGTAGCTGCTCCAGCAAACATCTTATCTGAGCTACTTCTTCCTGCAGCCTTTCCCTCCTGGGCTAAGTTAGAGGAAAGGATGAATCCACAGCTTTGCATTCAGAGGGTGGCATGCTCCTGTCCCATTGAGCAGTTAATGAAATGGGAGTGATGCTGATTAAGCTGCCACTTCCATCTCTCTGCCCAGGCTTGGTGCCACTCTGGAGCAGGGAAGATGCAGACAGCACCATGCTCTCAAAGTCTTTTCACTGAGATTGTTGCTTCCCCATTTCTTCCTTAGGACAGGATGATGTTTTATACTTGCTCTACAACCCAAAGTATCTAATATCAGACACTCATAGTGGTGAAATCTGACCCTTTTGGGGAGAATCTGCATATATTCTATGTCAAATATACTCCTAATTTTGAGTCAGAGAAATTTTCACCCTTGCAGAGTACTTAACATACATCACATGCAGTAACGTTCATTTAAAAATGCATATACAGATCCAGGCTTGGTCACGTTCTTAGATTTGACGGATTCTAAAGGTGGCAGGGCTCTGATTTCAATTTCTGAGGTGTCAGCTTAAATCCGCTTATTGAGTATCACATTTTCTAACTGCTAATTTGTGTAGCTGGCTGTGGGGAGGTCAGGGAGAAAGGGTGAAGCTGCATCCAATAAAACATCATCGCCACCACTGTGGAAACAGTGCCAGCCCAGATGGGTCATGCTCGTAAAAACAGCACTCACTAAATGCTAGTCTTGAAAATTATAACAGGCTCCTTCTATCTTTATACCCCAGATACTAGGAGATAAATTTTTTAAAATAAGCTTACTTGATAACCAGCTACTGCTGAATTTTAGCTTCTGAGACAATCTAGTAAATACAAGGAAATGGCTGTACCAAATAATCACAAACTAAGTTAATGGGCAGTTGCAATCTTATTTCATTTTTTTATGTATAAAACACTTAAGGTGTGTATGAAATTTGTTCTTTGACATCAGTATGCACTTTTGTGAATGGGATATGTAGAGGAGAGAAAGCTTGGTCCTGATGATTTACCTATAAAATTCTAAATGAAATGTCCAGCCTATCAATGAATACATCACCCAATGTATATTGATCATTGACATATTTTAGGTATCTATTTAGAGGGCTCTTAATGACATGAAGACAGTTGATATTTCTTGTAGATTTATTCAGAAGAGGTAAAACCATCAATACTTTACAAAATTGTACCAAAATCAAAGTGACTTCAAGGTTTGTGTCCTGGAAGACCTGGGGAGTGATGGCAACATCAGTGGAGAATCGCAGAGGAAGTTTTGGTTTGGGAAGAAGATGAGGGCGATATATTCAACTTCAAATATGGCAATTTATAAAGGTAAGATCATCAGAAAAAATGAAGACTGGAACTCAGGAAAAAAGTCTGGATACAGATTTGGGATAATTAGAATGGGTGAGGTGGATGCAATGAGGGAAAATGAGATCTCCCGGGGAAGACGGGTAGAAAGAGTGTTAGAATCAGTCCAGGATCAATAGAATAGGAAACCCATCAAGGAAGCTGGTACAAAAAGTCTGAGAAGCAGGAGAAGAAAACAGAGTTATCCCAGTGTTACATTTTGACATTTTTCAATTTTCTTAATAGATTACTTAGAATTTTGTGATAAAATGGAGATATAAAAAAAGGTACGATACTCTATTTCTGTAAGCATGCTTACAAGTTCTTTGTGTAGCTGGACTGAAACAAACCCTCAGTAAACATTTGGCATTTTAAGTAGTAAATAAATCATATTGCTTTTGAAAGAAAAGAAGAAGAACAGGGAGGAATTGATCAGGGAAAGAAGATGGAAAACCCCAAAACATAAAGAATACTTCTCCTGGCCTTTGAACATTCCCTTGACAGCAGGCAAAGAGCTCCACTAGAAGGCTGGAAGAAAGAATTTCAAATGGCAAGGAAGCTAAATCAACCTGCAGAGTTAATAGATTCTCTAACTATACCATCATAGATCAGTTTTGCTGTATGATGTTGTCTACAAAAACAAGGTCTCTCAACTCAGGAAGCCCTGAGGTAGCAGTTTCTCCTTTTAGGGCTCCATTGCTTCACCCACCAAGTAGGGTGCATGTCCTATCTACTTTCAATAGCATATATACCTACTACATATGTTATTGAAAGGAGTAAGTCAAGTCATGTAAAGCTTGGCCAGTACCAAGCATACCTGCAAGGCACCAGATAATAACATTAGCAGTTACTTTTAATGGAAACATATTGTGGACTAATTAGTAAGAAGTGATATTTGGGAGTGGCAATTCCAATAGAAGAATTAATTCATTCTTCAATTGTCCCTATGTGCTTCCTCTCTTCAAGTCACCTGCTCACTCCATTTCTCTGTCTCTCTCTCCCTTCATCTTCCCTTTTCTTTCATGTGGTGTAACTCAAATGGAGATGAATTAACAGCCTTAAAAGAAAATTTAGGACAGTTTTCCTTATAGAGGAAAAAAGAGTTGTTGAACACATTTTAGATTGATGTAGTATATTAAAATGACAAATTACACACTAAAATATCACCAACTCCCGGAAGAGAACAATAAAAACATCAAAGACACTAAATTTACACTGACAAACATACAACATTTATAAAGCAAAAAAAAAAAAATCCTGAATTACTTTTAAATGACATGCTATAAACTTAACATAAGTAACAGCACAGATATGTTGTGCTTTGAAAAAGTATATTTGATTCTTTATGCTCAGTAAGCCAGTAAAAGTACTTGGAAATAAGAGATAAAATTATTCATACAAATACACAATCTGCAAGTTTAAACAACAATTTAAATGGAAACTTTTTTACTTACGGCAATTTTTTTTTTACTTTCTCAATTGCATAAACAAGTGTATTTGACTATTTCAATAGCTTAAAGATAAATGAAAATATCACCACTATAAAGTGAAAACTTTTTCTTATGTGCATTTTTGGGAGAAGTAATACATATGCTAGAGGTGTTATACTGTCTCTAAAGAGATTACTTTCATTTGCAATCCAAATTTCTTAAATTGTAAGAAATTCATATTTTTCCCCTAGCACGGTGAGGTATATGAGTACTCACGAGGGTATTTCCAAGGTAGATAAGAAACTCAAGGCAAGTAATACATGTATAGCCATTATTTTATACTTGGGTCAGCTCCAAGTACCAAATAAATATACCCTATTACAGACTAAATGTTTCTTTCTCCAAAAATTTCTATGTGGAAGCCCTAACCCACATGTGATGATATTAGGAGTTGTAGCCTTTGGGAGGAAATTAGGTTTGATCAGTTTATGAGGTGAAGTCCCGTGGTAAGATTAGTGCTCTTAAAAGAAGAGAAGAGATATCAGAGCTTCCTCTTCTCCATGTGAGGACACGCATGAAGGTGGCTGTCAGCTAGCCAGGTGCCTTGATCTTGGACTTCCCAATCTTCAGAACTGTGAGAAATAAATGTCTGCTGTTTAAGCCATTTAGTCTATGATATTTTGATATAGCAGCCTGAGCTGAACAGACACCCTCTAGAGCCAAATATTTTAATTTTTACATTGAAATAATGTTTTTGAAATTATAATTGTTATATATTCAAACTTTCATTGAATTCTAGGAGTCATTTAACTATTTCTTCATCATTTGATGCTAACGATGACTTTCACTATAGTCCATCATTTTTGCTTCCATTAGTAATGGAAGCTATTCACTAAAAGGGATGAAATTATATTGCTTGCTTTTCTGAAGATATTTCCCTCCAATATCTTCAGAAATATTTGTGTTATTACTGTCTTAAAGCATAAATGGCATAGCATATAGAAAGAGTGTATACAGTTTGTTGTGTACACAGAGAAAGCATGCAAAACACATTGTGTGTGTGCATAGGTGTATGTGTTTGTGTGTGATTATTTTTGTCTGCCTCCTGTTGTCCCTATCACTTCGAGCACCTTAACATGATCAAGACACTATGCAAAATGTAGGACTTTTCTATCCAGTCTTTTCTCTCCCCTGCCATTTAAAAAAGAAAAACACAAGAAAGCAATTTCTTAAGTAAAACACAACTCAAAGTTAATCATGTATTAATTTAAATTAAAAAATACTCTTTGCTTCTTTTGAATTGAAAATCAGATCTGACTGCTTCCTTAGATTTTCGTGTCTTTGTACCAACATTCACAATATAAACAAACTGTTATACATAATACACTCATCCATTTACTGCACTTAAAAATATGTGCTAAGAAATCCTTGCCAGGCATTTATGATTACCAACAGAGTCTAATTATGTAACAAATAGTGACTGCCTATTGATAAGATTATTTTATATTCCACCAAAATGGTGAAATAATTTCAGAGAAGGCAAATTAAGGACAGAGGTATTCTAGAAACTATAGGAAATTTCAGGATAGAAAGTCCTATATGTTCTAAGAATAAGGACAAAGGAATGGAGAGGCCATGCCAAACCATTACTGAAACTCTTGAATCATATTTGATTCTTCTTTGTACTTCTTATTTTTATATCTATCTTTTTCTACAAAGTCTCATTTTAAAAAATGCAGTATTTGCCTTGGTCCATTCATTCTCCCATTCTTGCATGTCCCCCTCTTTGCTTTACTTTCAGTTCATCTTCCATACCCTCATTCTTAGCCAAGGGCCATGGTTCTTTCATCGATTAGTATCAAAACCAGAAAGAGAATCACCACAGGTTCACACCACATCTGCTATTCCCTAGATAGGAGGTTCTCAGCTCTCTCTGCATATCATAGTCTTCCAGGCACCATTAAAAACTGTCCTGGACCCACATCAGACTGATTACATCAGCATCTTTATGGGCAGGTCCTAAATCTGGAAATTAAAAAATAAAATCTTCCCAGGTGATTCTGTTACACAGCCAGGATTGAGAATGACTGCCAAAGGTCATCCCTGCTGAAGCCAAGCCCTTCCAGTGAGCACCTGAGCTCATCACAGTGCGCATGTGCACAGGCTTGCTTCATGTATTGTCATCTCTTGCTCTAGTGTCACCAGATGTTCCCTCTCACGTCAATTATTTTATTTTAATATTATTATTATTTTTTATTTTACTTCAAATTCTGAAATACATGTGCAGAACGTACAGGTTTGCTACATAGGTATACATGTGCCATGGTGGTTTGCGGCACCTATCAACCAGTCGTCTAGGTTTTAAGCCTCTTGTGCATTAGGTATTTATCCTAATGCTCTCCCTCTCCTTACCCTCCACACTCTGACAGACCCTGTATTTGATGATCTCCCTCCATGTCTGTGTATTTTCATTGTTCAACTGCCACTTATGAGTGAGAACATGTGGTGTTTAATTTTCTGTTCCTGTATTAGTTTGCTGAGAATGATGGTTTTCAGCTTCATCCATGTACCTGCAAAGGACATGAACTCATTCTATTTTATGGCTGTATAGTATTCCATGGTGTATATGTACCATATTTAATATCCAGACTCTACAAGGAACTTAAGCAAGTTTACAATAAAAAAACAAACAACCCCATCAAAAAGTGGGCGAAGGATATGAACAGATACTTCTCAAAGAAGACATTTATGTGACCAACAAACATGAAAGAAAGCTCATCATCACTGGTCATTAGAGAAATGCAAATGAATTATTCTTATCAGCACACACAATTGCTGTTAATTCTCTTATCATTAAAGAAAAACTCTTAATATCTTTTCCCTCTTCAGCAATCTTTCCATTTCTCTCGTCTCTACAGAAACCTCCTTTAAAAAGCTCTTTCTATTTTCTGTGTCTATTCCTATTTTCCCACTTTGTTTGAAACCTAATTCATTAAAATTTTTGCTTCCCAGCAAGTCATGAAAACTAATCACCTCCATACTTTTAAATGCAATGGCTAATTCTCAGGCTCCCTTCTGCTAGATCAATAAATTTTTTTCCTCCTTGAAAATTTTTCATATTGGCTCCCAAGAAAGCACCCTCCCTCATTTCTATCCTTTCTTCCTGGTCATTCTTTGTGGTTGGACCTCATTTCACCGAATTCTTAATATCAGAATTCCTTGGGACTCAGTTCTTAGACTTCTTATCGTTTTACCTAAACTCTTTCTCTAAGTCATTTTATCCACTTTTGGGGTTTTCAGTATCGTCTATGCATATAGATGAGTTTTGAATTTACATCTCCAGTCAGGATGCCACCCCATCTTGTTTGCAACTCCTAGAGGCACTCCCACTGTGGCTAATGGCACTTCATTCTTCTAGTCCCAAAATCTTGATGTTATCCTCAAATTCTCACTCCTATGGTAGGGAGGATTTTGGCTGTCCTGATTCACCCTCTGGAGTTACACCTATGACTACCTGACATGACCTGGAGAAAGGGATGTGCAGTTACTAAGGGGCATATGGTTACTAGTGAGCTGCCTCTGGAACAGAAGGTGAACCTGAATAGTCCAGGTAGCCCACTGCCATCACCTAGGCCCCTAAAGGTACAAGAGGAAGGCAGAAGATTCAGTCAGATGCAAATATGGACAAAGAAACAGGCGAACTGAAGCATGGGAAGGAACACTGTCCCTGCCCCATATCCATCACTGCTGACCTTGGAGATGGAGGAGGGAGCTCTGATCCAAGGAAGGAAGGTGCCCTCTGGAAACTAGAATTGTTGAACCAGTTCTGATGACACCTTGTTTTCATCTCACTGAAGCCCATACTTGACCTCTGACCTACAGAACTGTAAGATGATACTTACGCTGTTCTCCACGACTAAATTTGTGATGATTTGTTTTGGTAGGAATAGAAAATTAATACACTCCCTATAGCCAGGTAATCAGCATTTCCAGTCAGCTCTATCCTAAAAATAAATCCTAAAATTAACTATTTCTCACCACACCCTTGCTCCACTTGGGTCCAAGCCACCATCGTCTCTCGCCTAGCTTGCCACGAGAAACTAGCTTGCATAGTGTCACACCTATAACATCTGCTTAGAAAGGACTAAGTCAGATTGTATGACATGATTGTTTGGGGAAACATATAATAACTGTTTCCTGGCTTTTGGTTTAGTACTTTACTACTATGAATTTTCTTTTAACCCTAACCTAGACATTATTGTGTACTGTAGGTATTTGGCACAAGAGATTTTAAAACGTTTCCAATACATTTTAAAAAGTGTTTTTGAGACAGGGTCTTGCTCTGTCACGTAGATTGGAGTGTGGGTCACCATCATGGCTCACTATAGTCTTAACTCTCGGACTCAAACAGTGTCTCACCTCAGCTTCTTGAGTAGCTGAGCATGCACCACCATGTCCAGCTAATTTTTAAAAATATTTTGTAGAGATGGGGTCTTACAATGTTGCCCAGGCTTGTCTCAAATTCCTGGCCTCAGGTGATTCTTCCACCTCTGCCTCCCAAAGTGTTAGGATTACAGATGTGAGCCACCACACCTGGCACCAATTAATTTTTATGTTTTAATACATTTAAATCAACACAGGGCTTCAATTTAAGGACCTGCTTTCTCATTTAAGTTTGTTGTAACTACTGTGTGTTGAACAAGAACCAATCACTTTTGTCTCTTTTACTCCATGCTGCTAGAAGGTATGAGATGGGCAGGAGGGAGCAATAACCCTAATGGGCATTGTCCCTATCTTCAATATGCTCACAGACTCACAGATGAGATGGCCATTAAATGAACGGCCGTAGGTGAGAGGAGAATAATAAAGTGAAGGTCAGAGTGCTCCAGACGGCTTTCCAGAGAATGTGATACGATGGCTGAATTTCAGTTCCTTCATGGGTAAAGAAAGAGGATCAGACCAAATGTTTGTAGGTACTTTGCAGCTCAAAGATTCACTGTTACTGTCATTATAGTTTAAGACAAAAAAAAAATCAGAACTTCTCAGAGTATTCCAGTTTAACTAGAAAAAGCCCACACAAAACCATGAAAAGAATGACTTGAGTCTTCTTACTATACATAACTATTATTATATATAATGTGCTGTAAGTTTTCTTAGCTATAGACCCACAATCCCCATTTGAAAGCCTTCAAAGCACATATATTACTGAATTTATTATTTTTCCAAACTGAGCAGGTTATAAACCATAAATAGGTCAGGGAAAATTTTACCACTAAATGAGCTATCAAAATGATTTCAGAGCTTTTTGGATTTCAAACTGTGAATAATGAATTGTGAAGAATGCTTATTTTAGATTCATTCAAACACTGATTTGAGAACCAATCAAGGTAAATTGATTTATATCTGCTTCTTTGAATTACATCCAGAGCTGGAACATTTCTCTCACATTAGAACTTGGGAAAGTGGGTACTATATAGGAAAACAGAAAAATTCACATACAAGAATATATGAAAAGTGAAAAATGTAACAGTCTTGTACAGACAATTGAGATTTGCATTGGGATATCTTAGAAAAACGTGATACCACAAGCCAGACAACTTTAAGGGAGAAAGAAATTGACTCCTGAGAGTCAGGGGAGGTGACATTATTGCTTCATCTATCCAAGCATGAGCTAAGGATTAACAAGTTTCACAGCCCAAAATCATCATCAGGAAAAAAATTCACTGTAATCCCTGCACTCTGGGAGGCTGAGGTTGGAGGACTGCTCAAGCCCTGGAGTTGGACACCAGCCTTGTCAAGACAGTGAGACCTTGCCTCTATAAAAATTTTTTAAATAGAAAAAAAATCATTGATCAAATGTTTCTCTAACAATTAGAATTGGACAAATTGAAAGGAACTCACTTGTATTTCTAATAGATAATTCTTTTAAAAAATACAGTTTTGACAGAGGGATCGAAGATGGCCAAATAGGAACAGCTCCAGAGTGCAGTTTCCAGCGAGAGTGGCACAGAGGGTGAGTGCTCACTGCATTTCCAAGCAAGTTTTCACTGCCCACAGACCAGGAGATTCCAAGGCCAAAAAGTGCCACGAGTTTTCAGCGCAGCAGTTTCAGCCAGTGCCCAGAAACTCACAGAAGTCTGGGCTGCCTTTCCAGCTGGCACGCCCAACACCTAGGAGACAGAGCCACCCATCCAACTGAAAGGGAGGGAGCTAAGACAGGGAGCTAGGGGATCTGGCTCAGCGAGTACCACCCCCACAAAACAAGCAATCTGAAACGTTCTGGATTGAGAGTTTCACAGCAAGTGCAACTGGACCTAGGACCATCCAGCTCAGTGGGAGGTAGGGCGTCCCCACTACCGAGGCAGTCCGCCATGACCAAGGCACTTCAACCACAGAAGGGCAGAGCCTGCGGCAGCTCACTAATGCCTTTGCTGGCAGACTGTGACTAGACTACTCCGTGCGGGGCAGGGCACCTATAAAAAAAGGCAGCAGCACAACAGGTACTTATAAATAAAGCCGACCTTCCTAGGACAGAGCACCTGGGAAAAGAGGCAGTTATGAGTTCAGCTGCAGCAGACAAAGGTACCTGCCCAGCAGCTCTGCATGGAACAGTGGAGCTCCCAGCACAGCACTTGAGCCCCTATAAGGGACAGACTGTCTCCTCAAGCAGTTCCCCAACCCCCGTATACCCAAAGGGACACCTCATAAAGGGGAGCTCAGGCCGACATCTGGCGGGTACCCTTCTGGGACGAGGACACTGGAAGAAGAAACCAGCAGCAACCCTTACTGTTTCTGCAGCCTCCGCGGGTGATCCCCAGGCAAGCAGGGTCTGGAGTGGACCTCCAGCAGTCCTGCAGCAGAGGAGCCTGACTGTTAGAAGGAAAACTAAGAAGCAGAAAGAAATAGCTTCAACATCAATGAAAAGGACATCCACTCAGAGACTCTATCTGAAAGTCACCAACTACAAAGACCACAGGTAGATAAAGCCACTAAGATGGGAAGAAACCAGTGCAAAAAGGAGGAAAACATCAAAAACCAGAATGCCTTTCCTCCTCCAGGGGATCATAACTCCTCACCACCTAGGGATCAAAGATGGATGGAGAATGAATCGGATGAATTGACAGAAACAGGATTCAGGAGATGGGTAATAACACACTTCTCAGAGCTAAAAGAACATGTTCTAACCCAATGCAAAGAAACCAAGACCCTAGAACAAAGGTTATATGAGATGCTAACTAGGATAAACAGCTTAGAAAAGAATCTAAATGACTTGATGGAGCTGAAAAACACAGCACGAGAACTTTGCGAAGCATACACACGTTTCAATAGCTGAATCAACCAAGCAGAAGAAAGAATATTAGAGATTGAAGATCAACTCAATGAAATAAAAATGAGAAGGTAAGAATAGAGAAAAAAGAGTGAAAAGAAATGAACAAAGCCTCCAGGAAATATGGGATTATGTGAACAGACCCAATCTACATTTGATAGGTGTACCTGAATGTGACAGAGAGAATGAATCCAAGCTGGAAAACACTTTTCAGGATATTATCCAGGAGAACTTCCCCAACCTAGCAAGGCAGGCCAACATTCAAGTCCAGGAAATACAGAGAACACCACAAAGATATTCCTCAAGAAGAGCAACCCCAAGGCACATAATC